>JAVVLW010004608.1:37500-107685 GCA_034401795.1 Chaetoderma sp. LZ-2023a
TTATGATATGGGGGTGCATCTCATTTGATTGTAAGCTGGATCTGTTGACTGTACCTGGAACACTAAATGGACAAAGATATCAAGATTCCATACTGGATAGAGTTGTGGTCCCTCATTTTGTAAATCATGCACCTGGAACCCACCCTATATTCATGGATGACAACGCCCGACCACATCGTGCTAGAGCTGTGCATGAATACCTCCGCCAGAATGCCATCGAACCCCTACCATGGCCAGCAAGGAGCCCTGACATGAACCCTATTGAGCATATCTGGGACATTCTGGGAAACATGGTGAGAAGGAGGGATCCTCCTGTGCAGAACCTACAGGAATTAACTGACGCACTCCATCTTGAATGGCAACGAATACCACAATGGCGTATCAGTCGGTTGGTGACCAGCATGAGACGTCGTGTCCAGGCCGTCATCCAGGCACAAGGTGGATATACCCGGTATTAATAATGACAGTCTCAAACTCGTGCACAGATGTTAAACTTCGTTTTCAGACACCATTAATGACAATCTAGCCACGTGTGTCAACTGTAGGGCAATAGTTGTCAGTTGTGTCAACGTAACCATATTCAGGCCTCGTTTTCAAGTTCAAACAAAAACATACAGTGTTTCCCCACCATCATAATCAGCATTCCTCTAGTTGCATTATTACCTCTTGCACTAAGATGGATGGGTACATAAATGTTTATGCTATTGCTTTCTTCATAGCACATGAATATACCCTCGCATGTGCGTAAAAATAGGGTGGTGCTTAACTTTTGCACAGGTGTATATATATAGAAAGGTGCGAAAGGACGATTAGTATAGGGTGTAATCATCGGCCTATCATGAAAAAGTATGGATATGTATCAACTAAATAATATACTGAACCTCAAGTGGATACATGCATATTCCAAACGGTGCATAAATTTATGTCAACAACACGCCTATAATTACACAATATATCAAATACTTGGCAGAAATGCGATATCATTTCACGTAGAACGTATACATTTTACCGACTCCAGGGTTTTGATAAATAACAGCGAATCTTGGAGTCGGGTAATTGAGAAATAGCATATTTAGTACCCGTTTAAACGCGATCGTTTGTAGCTTGCAATATAAATGAATGATTACAAATTTATATCCAGTAACATTGTGTTTCAACAGGAGTTTTTTAAAACAGAACTTATGTTAGCTATATTTGTGGGAGGTTTTTGTTTGTCACTTTTCGGACTTTCTTTCTCGTTCAGGCTTCTCTGATAATTTTATATCCTGGGACGAGTTGTATATAGGACGAATTGACTGGATATTTTAACATTGATATTTGTAACTATAGGGACTCGATTCCACCAAATGGAACCGGACAACTGCTCTAACGAACTTGACCATTTTGAAATTTGTAAACATTGCGCAACGAAATGGATGGTTTCTGTTGAATTGACGCGAAGGTAGTCTTACTAACATTTATATCAACCAAAAGTGGCGAATTGTCGGTTTATTGAAATAATTCGCAACTTATTTATACAAATTGATGTGCATCTCATATGAAATTAAGGTAGTATTGAATACTTTATAAATGTCATATTTTGTTACGTATATTAGTTTGACGGGAGTGTCGTTGTATACACTTAAATGATTTCGTATATTATGAAATTCTTGGTGCGGTTTTGTCAAAATGCTGTACAGCGTCGGATAGACATATGTATCCGCTTTAAGCGCAACATATTATTTAGTAAATAAACTCCCGTGGTTCTATGTCAGTCCAGAGGAATCGTAGTAGCATCAACACTTCAATCGCAACTGATGCACACCTTTAGTCTTATATGTAAATAGGAGAGGGTACGACGTCACGCTAAAAGTGCCTATGTGCCGTGCTACCGGATTTCGATTTTTCTTATGTGTTAATTGTAGTGTAGACCTCGTCTATCTGGTCTAGATGAATGACTGGTGGGGGATACTCTAAATGTTCTACTGATGTACTGAGCTTAGATTTCTGACATTTCCTCGTGTCGTTTTCCTTTCTTCTGATATTCCACCATTAGTTGCAATATCATTATCAAGTTATTAAATTCTGTTATAATATAGCAATCTATGATGACGTAAACTTAGCTTGTGTGTGCCTGAATTAAAATTATTTTTCAATTATGACGTCTTAAGCAATTATATAAATTTGATATCTGTAGCTTACCTGGTCTTTAGCAGGTGCCAAAGCTACAAAAGAAAACCACACTGTCACCTCCGCTGTCTCAGTGCTGAACTCTTAATATTATAATGTTCATGGGTTATATTTGATTAAGCAGCGATGGGCCCCTTCACATAACCTAATGCAGCATGTATACGACCACACAGAACAACACAATCAAACGTTAGATGGCATAACAATCAAATCAAATTTGAACCACGACAGTGTTTAATGTACGCTTAAATACACTAATACAATCCTTTCACTTAAATGTAATGTACTGGGAGTGGTATACAGCCGAACATGGTCCAGTGGATAAATCCATATAATGTGCACTTGTCCACTGGCGACCTGGCAATCATGAGTACTGCAGAGCATGCCACTGAAGCTGGCTATAGAATACAGGAGGGGGTGAATAAGCGACTACAATGGACAGAAGACTAGGCTAGAACACAATTGTTTCAAAGTCCAGCATCTTCTCAGTTCTCACTCATGCTTGGAGAGAGCACATTGCCACGGAACAACACACCCATCTTGTTAGCATCAATATAGATTACCGCTTGATATGGAAACCCCCTATTGAGGATGGTGGTGAGGCCCTTCTCCTTCGATCAATACTCACCATTCTGTTACTTCTGATATACAGCTGGCCCTGACAGCGGCTCTAGGATTATAGACTTAGAAAGCTTTACCGACTCCTGGGAACCGGGTACTCGGCTCCCAACTGCCGAGTACCCGTTTACCATAGAGCTCATTCTTGTTTGCATAGCAACAAGAGCAATACATGCTTTCTGCATTGAGGATTTTAGTGTTTTTTGTGACAGAAAATCTAAGTCTTTAATCTGTGATAGTTTGTGTGTTCGTGAAAGGATTATCTAAAGGATACTATGGAGAATACCACCGAAGATAACCAGGTTGTATCGTTCTTTATTATCCATAGTTAAAAGACTTAGGTCTCTAAATTTCGCTGTGTCGCATGTTCCAATTTCTGACCCCATAGAATCTGGGACGTGTGCTAACAACGATATATGCCAGACGATCGCCTTCTTTAACCCCCAACAGGCGATCGGCAGATATGAAAATAGGTGCTATGGTACGGTATTTCTAACACGAATATCGGCTGACGTCGTTCTCCGTAGGATCCGAGCGGGTGACGTCACACCCGGTCGCTCGGATGTTTATGTGAAGAAAAAATTTCCATTAATTCGCGCATCTTGTTCTGGGTGCTGCGTACTAAAAATGGTACCGGAAACTTTAGAATGATCAAGTTTACGTGCGATCACGATCGGTTTGCAATGATCGGTGGTTTCAAAATTCTTGAGTAGATGCGTGGTCTGCGGTTTTACCGTGTGATACAGCAGTTTGTTATACATTTTGTTGTTTTCTTCACATATCGTGCTGCTTTCGTTAGGAGTATAATTTATATTGATTAGTAAATATACCCCGAATGCTATGCGATATGATTCCTGGAGCCGTTACACATCCTGGAGGATCTATTATGGGTGTGTTTAATGCCCGCCTCGTTCTTGTCGTCATAGTCAATGCGATCGTTGTTGTAACATGGCGGGGTGGGGTGCGGGATGGTTACAGTTAATTTATGAGTCAAATTATTTGAAAATTAATTGTCTGCCTTCCATCCGGGTCTCGTTCCGCTTGTTTATTGTAGGTTTGTGCTTATGTTATAGGCCAAGCCAGCCCCGCCATCATGTGACGAATGCCATAAGTTTGTACGTGTCGTGTTCAAGGACCATGTCTGTTTTAGGTGTTCCCTGTGTAATATTGATCATAGGTGTAATGTTTGTGCAGTGTGGTCCGTTGAGATGATGGTTAAGTTCCTTGCCAGAAGGACTTGGCCGGGTCTGACGCGGGGTCAGGCAGTCCGAGAGTAAATCGTGGAGCGCCCGGTTCGGCCGGTGCGGGTGCTCCACGTCCCCAGCTGGAGGTGGCGGAGATGGCACCGCTGGCGTGGTTTGGTCCGGCTGTGCAGGGTTTTTCTGCATAGCGTTCTGCCCATGCTGGTGTCGTCCCTGCTACCAAAGGTTGGGGGGCAGTTTCTCCCCATGCCTGGTACGGATCCTGTCCTCGGACAGGATTCTGGACTGGTTACCGAGGGGGCCGTCTCGTACGGCTCCCTGGCAGTCCCGTCTGGCTTCGGCCAGACGGGTTTCTGTTTCTCTGCGGCCACCTCCGGGTGGTCCAGTAGCGGTGGCCGGTCCGTCAGGTGTGGGAGCCGTCCGCCAGGACGGTTCCACGGTTGACTCATCTAGTGACGACTCTTCGGAGTCTGAAGACGAGGAGGCCGATGAGGAGAGGTTGCTGCGGCCCGTGAATCCGCAGGTGGAGAATATGGAGGTTGATTCCGTCCTAGACGGAACCGGCCTCCATTTGTCTGGTTTGGCGCAAGCCAGGTCAGCGGCTCCGCCTGTGGCTGAGGCAAATCCGTTACCGTGCACCGGTTCCGTGCGGCTTGGTTTGGCACCAGCCGTCATGGGAACGGGTGTGCCGGGCCGGGCGTGGTACTCACCTATCTCGCCTGGTCCGGCAGTCGGACGTGGGCTGCCGTTGGCGCCCGTGTCCGGCTATGGTTCCGCAACTGCTACGGGTCCGTATGGTTTTCCGTGCGGACCTACCCCATGGACCGGAGTGTTTCATGGGGTGGCGGCGGAACCGTGTGGTACCGGAGTGCCTGGCGTGTCAGCCGTGGCTCCTTGCCGGGAGGCCGTGGCTGGCAGACCCGTGAGCACGTCAACGGGTGACGTGTTTGCGGGGGTGTCTTCATCGGAGGTAGATTTGTCAGATGCTCTGGCGTGGCTAGCCAGGGTTGACCCATCTGTGGTTTCGGCCACGGCCGATGAAGATGCGCCCCGTCCGTCGGTTGCGTCGATCAGGACGGGGATTTTGCCCGTGGCCCGGATCCAGTCAGTGGGACTGGATCCACGGTTCATAGAATTGTTGGAGGCTATTTATAGCAAACAACTGATGACCAAGGGTCAGCTCCCTGCGGCCTCCAGGGAGGTGCGGGCAAGATGTCGTATTCCGCGGGGGGAATACGACAGGTATGGTGTAGTCCCGTCGGTCACGGAGGATGACCGATGGGTACTGGGCGTCCAGAGTGCCGTGGCGGGTCGCCCCGGTCCGGCACTTGTGGACAAGTCTCAGGTACACCAGGAAGAAGGCCTGTCCCTATGCGATGAGGGTGTGAGGGCAGCGATGAGCGCTGTCAACCACTCTTATCGTCTCCTTCAGTCGGTGTGGGCTGAAGCGGGGCAGGCCACCCTGTGCCACCTGTGGCGCTTTCATGTGTCAATGACGGCCTGGTGCTGTCGATGGACGCACTGGCAAGGGTGCAAGCACGTGTGATGAAATCCAGGAGGCAAATGGTCATTGACCATATGCGTCCGGCTACGGCAGTCAGGGAGCGTCTTCTTGGGACGCCCCTGACAGGGCCTAGCATCTTCGGTGGCCAAGCGCGGGACATCTTAGAGGATACCGCCAGTATCACGCAGAATCGGTTAGCGGTAAACCTACAGCTAGAGCTAGTGCGGCAAGTGCACGCACTAGGGCCTGTGGGGAAACCGCTAACGGGACAACCTTCAAAGGAGCAGAAGAAGCATAAGGGCAAGGCGAAAGCTAGGCCTGTTGCGACTTCTGCTTCAGCTGGGTTTTCAGAGCCGCCGCCGGGCGAAGAAGCCCAGGAAGGTTGTAGAGGCGCCTACCCTCCCCAATGTTGCTCCTGACCGCCCTAGAGGCGGGAAGGGCAAGGGGAAGGGTAAGGGTAAGGCCTCAAAGGGCGGACAGAAGGGGCCGAAGCGTACCTGAGGGTACGCAAGCTCCCTTCATATCCGCCTGGACCGCGCCTGTGCGACAGGAACAGCGGTGCCAGTTATACCCGTCGTGCCTAGAACGAAATGGTTCTCACTCTCTCTCGTTAAGAAAGAGGGGGGGGGGGGGCGGACTGCGAGCCGGACAACCCCATTAGACGTCGAGGCATCTATGGTGGGTGGAAGGCTCATGCGTTTCGTCGAGGCCTTGCGAGGTGTGACGTCAGACAGTCTGGTCCTGGGATGGTTATCCCAGGGTTACATGCCGGAGTGGTGGGACTTTCCACCACAATATCTGTCTTTGGGACCTGTCTGGACACCCGTACCAAGGGAGCCAGACAAGTTAGAAGCCGTTCAAAAGGAAGTGTCGGGTTTGCTTCTGAAGGGAGCAATAAAACCAGCAAACCGAAACACTCCAGGCTTCTATTCAAACATGTTCCTTGTCCCCAAGAGCACAGGGGGGATGGAGACCCATACTCAATCTCAGGCCATTAAATTGGTTTATCCATATGCCTCGGTTCCAGATGGAAAAGCCGAGGTCGGTAATGGCGGGATTGAGGAAAGGAATGTGGTGTGTATCGATCGATCTGAAAGATGCATATTTCCACATTCCGATGAACAGGAGTTGTCACAGGTTTCTGAGATTTGCGTTTCAGAATCAAGTATGGGAGTTTATTGTTCTCCCATTTGGCCTGTCGACAGCTCCGAGGGTTTTCACAAGTGGTCCTTGCGGTGACAGCGTTTCTCAGAAAAGAGAACGTGGCGCTACACACCTACATGGACGACTGGCTGATCAAGGCAGACTTGGCAGCCAGGTTGAACGTGGATACTGCTCTGACTCTGAGGTTACTTTCAGATCTAGGCTGGATAGTCAACGAGGAGAAATCCGAGTTGACGCCCACTCAACATTTCGTTTATTTGGGGATGCGATTCGATCTCGAGGAGGGCAGGGTGTACCCGTCAGAGCCCAGAGTGGTGTCTCTGTTAGCCACCCTCAAGAGTTTTCGAGTGGGAAACCACATTCAGGCGAGGCGGTTCCTTCAGATGCTGGTCATGATGGTCTCCATGGAGCAGGTTATCCCATACGCTGCTCTAATGCGAAGGCCTATCCAGTTGTATCTGATGTCTCTGTGGAAACAGAGAACAGAACCCCTGTCAAAACTGGTACCAGTTTTGGAGCCGATAATGTCGCATCTTGTATGGTGGAAGGAGCGTCAGAATCTCCTAGTAGGGGTTTCGCTGCACCTACCCCACCCCCAGCTATCCGTGTACACAGATGCATCGCTGGAGGGGTGGGGTGCCTGCCTGGGAGAACACCAGGTCTCGGGCACATGGACTCTCCCGGAGAGTCAGCTGCATATCAATCTGTTGGAAATGATGGCAGTGGAACTGGCGTTGGAAGAGTTCCTTCCGATGATCAGGGGCAAGGTGATATTGATACGGTCGGACAATTCGACAGTAGTATCATATATAAATCGCCACGGCGGGACCAGGTCGCCCACTCTGTGTATCAGAGTGTGGCACTTGATTCAATGGTGCAGGAATTACTCGGTTGTTTTGAAAGCAGCTCACATTCCTGGCCGATTGAACATTCTGGCGGATGCTTTTTCTCGCAGACAGAGAATTCTGCCAACAGAATGGTCCTTCAACCCTCCAGGTCTGCGACGGATCTTCGAGCATTGGGGCAAACCCAACGTGGACTTGTTTGCCACAAAGGAAAATGCTCAAATCATGACGTATGTCTCGCCGATTCCAGATCAAAATGCCGTCGATACAGATGCTCTGGCGATAAGCTGGAGAGGGATGCACGCTTACGCGTACCCACCCACCATTCTTCTACCGAAGGTATTGGTGAAGGTCAGGGAGGAACCGTGTCTGGTCCTGCTAATAGCGCCGTATTGGCCGAGCAGGGCGTGGTTCACGGATCTTCTAGATCTGTTGGTGGAAAATCCTGTGCAGTTGCCCGAGATTCTGAACATAATCTCCCAGGCCAAGGGACGCTTCCTACACGAGCGTCCCGAAATGTTCAAATTGACGGCGTGGATGTTATCAAACAACGTTCCACGTCGGAAGGCTTTTCTCGACAGGCTGCTGATTTCATCGCGGCTGCGAGAAGGAGGTCAACCTTCAAGTCATATAACAACAAGGTTAACAGATTTGCAGACTGGTGTGAAGAAAAGGGTATTGATACTTTTCAATCCACTATCAGCAAATAGCAGACTTTCTCTGTGAGCTGTTCTTTTGAGGACTAGCTCCCGTCACAGTTGCTGGATACAAGTCAGCTTTGGCATCAGTTATCCCTTGTCTAGCCAACAGGGATAGTCCAGAGGTGGCCCAGTTAAATGTGATGTTGAAGGGAATGAGCAATCTCCGACCGAGACAACCGGTAGTCATTACAGCCTGGAGTCTATCTTTAGTGCTTAATGTACTGGCCAAGCAGCCTTTCGAACCGTTGTGTTCGGCTAGTCTAAAGCATTTGACTCTAAAGGCGGTCTTTCTATTGGCAGCTTCATGAGATCCATGCGCTTTCGGCAGAGAGGGACCGATTTATTGTTTCTGGAGAGGGTCTGCGTCTTCTGCCAAGAGCAGAGTTTATGTCAAAGAACCAATCTTTGAGATATCCCGGCAAACCGATCATTATACCGAAGTTAACTAGGTTTGATCGTGATGCCAGTGTCTGGTGCCCGGTCCGTGCTTTGACTAAGTACAAGAAACGGACTGACTCGTTACGGTCGAACGATAGACATCTGTGGATCTGCCATAAAAAGCCTTATGGCGCCGCATCCATGGATACTATCTCTCGTTGGGTGGTCGAATGCATTCAGACTACTCACGAGATGGCTACTGGGCACCAGGTGCAAGGCGTAAGGGCACACGATGTCAGAGGAATAGCCGCCTCGACGGCCCTTTACAATGGTGTTACGTTAGAGGACATCATGGCCGTTGCACAATGGCACTGTGAGTCCTCATTTACGATTTTACTATATGAGGGATGTGTCAGACTCAGCCAATCCACTCGCTTTAGCTGTTTTGAAACGATAGTTAGTGACCACACTGCTCTTCACCCTTTTTTCACTTTGGTAAGAAAAGAACCTAAAGCAGGCATGGTCAAGCGAGAGGATGACAACCAGATTGTGTCACTGATGGCCGAACCAGTGAATGGTTGGAGGCAGTACGTCTGGAGTCCAATTATCATAAAGTAATTCAATAGTGAGAGTTTTTTGTATTATGGATGTGTATCATGTTCATTCATCTTATATATTCATGCTCATTCCCAGGCTAATACATGGAATATGCAGGGAGCAGTCAACCCTCTTGGCATATTTGTGTTTCAGGCGAGATACATGTTCGTGAGTTCTCTCCCTTTTCTTAGGAGGAAAAAGGGGGGGGGGGTGGCGGTGATGAGAATGTGATTCGGTTCCGTGAACTTGACGGTCCTTTTAGGTCTCCGTTAGTCAAGTTTGAAGTCTAAAATCTTTCTCCAAGGGGCAAAATTAGCATTTATGGCTTGCCCCTTCCCACCAGGTTACTGATCAAATCTGGTGTATATCAGAAGTAACAGAATGGTGAGTATTGATCGAAGTAGAATGAAGGAAATGCCAATTTCCCTTTCTCCGAGATCTAACAATACTCACCATTCTGTTACGGACCCAGCCTCCCAGCCCCACGGAGGCAAGCCATGGTTTTCTCTTGTTTAGTGGCTATGCAAACAATATGAGCTCTATGGTGGACGGGTACTCGGCAGTTGGGAGGCGAATACCCGGTTCCCAGGAGTCGGTAAAGCTTTCTAAGTCTATAATCCTAGAGCCGCAGTCAAGGCCAGCTGTATATCAGAAGTAACAGAATGGTGAGTGTTGTTAGATCTCGAAGAAAGGGAAATTGACATTTCCTTCAGTCTCCCTTTCTCATGGCTCTGGTAGATTTTTTTCTGTACCAGAACTTTGTGTGTGGCACCATTCTGTTCTTGTTTTCCAGCGAGTGCAGGAGTGCTGGTCTTTACTCCGACACTGAGTGGCTCTGAAGACGACCTCTGATGTGTCAGAATCTCACAACGATCTGGATTAGTTGGACAACACCTACGTTCTCCTGGCATTTCTTCAGCGGGTATGGCTCTGTTGCTTCAGTCAGCTCTTTGTTGGAGCCTGCAACTCCATCTAACGTTTGATTGTGTTGTAATGTGTGGTCATAGAAGTGCTGCATTAGTTCATGGGAAGGGCTAGGAAAGGATGGGATACCTTTTTGCGGTCCTTGTTATAATTTTTGAAGTTCCAGCCGGAACATGAATAGGCTGTTTGCTGGCAATTCTAACAATACCAACTTTAGAACCCCTTACTTCAGGAGCCTTCCCAGGTAACTCTCCAAATAAAGATAAAACTTGTATCCAAGATTTTTGATTCGGAAAATGGTCTAACATACTATATGGACTTTCTGTGACTCCTTGATGTAAAAATTTGAGAACATTACTTCCAAGAACTCTGGGTAACCTTTCCTTTCTCTTCAAGGTATATTCTTAACCACAAGAAATCCCATACTTGATAAAACAATATCGGAA
Organism: Chaetoderma sp. LZ-2023a; assembly: GCA_034401795.1. Lineage (NCBI taxonomy): Eukaryota > Metazoa > Mollusca > Caudofoveata > Chaetodermatida > Chaetodermatidae > Chaetoderma > Chaetoderma sp. LZ-2023a. The sequence goes on from JAVVLW010004608.1 coordinate 48,049, forward strand.
ATTTTAATGTCTGTCCCAAAATAGCCAAAAAAAGGAAGATCCATACCATTTGCTACGGAAACCGTAATCAAATTTGACACATCTGTCAATCCTATTCCCTTGTCTTTCAAATGTAAGTCATAAAATGATTCCGTGACAGTAGAAATCTCGGCTCCACTATCCAAAAGACAAGGTAAAGCTACATTGCCTATATGGACAATTCCCTCTGGACATTGACCAATAGTATTATCTAAAGATTTATTAGGAGTAGTTACCCTTCTATTACCACCCACCGTTTAGCTCACAACTACCGGGTGTTCTGGTTTAATGGTACATTTTGACATCCAACTTGTTGACCTTGATCATTGGTATATCGACCATTGTTATATTGACCTTGGTTACTAGAATGCTGACCTTGATTGCTAGTATATTGGCCAGGTCTATATGATTGATTATTCTCTCTCCTCACCTTAGACAACAAGCAATTAAATGGTCGCTACTTCCACACTCGAAACATTTATATTTAGTATTTGAACGTGGAGGATGACGAGAAAAAGAGGTCTGATCCACTACTTACAGCTTGCAAGATTGCTTCTAATTTATTGATAGTAGTTTTGTTGATTTCATGCTGCTGTTGGAATCGAACTTCCAAAGCATCTAACTGCTTCTTCAGAGCTTTTACATCGGCTTTATCCGAGGAAGGTTGGGACTCGCACACATACACGCCCCTACTTCCCTCCGCTCTGTGACTTACTCTACTCCTCTTTTCCCACTCAATTGCCCAATCTCGAAGATCAAAGAAATCCTCTTCTTTGTATTCGGATACACGGCGACATAACTCCTGTGACAATCCTATATCCATGACTCCTTCAGCCAATTGAGACTTCAAGCTGGCATCTTGATCTTTGGATTGTCTTGAATCCAGCAATTCTATTTCTATAAATAATTTTATTAGATCGTGAGAGAACTCAAGAATGTTCTCTCTGTTACTCTGTTTTCTTCGATAGAAATTTTGCCTTCTCTGGTGTATATTACCAGTTTCTTTAAATACTTGTCGCAGTATTTTAAAAATATCATCTGTCGACTTTAATGATGACTCACGTCCTTCAATTTCCAATTTGGCAATCCCCACCAAATGCGCCCAGATAAAGTGACTCTACACACCTACATGGACGACTGGCTGATCAAGGCAGACTCGGCAGCCAGGTTGAACGTGGATACTGCTCTGACTCTGAGGTTACTTTCAGATCTAGGCTGGATAGTCAACGAGGAGAAATCCGAGTTGACGCCCACTCAACATTTCGTTTATTTGGGGATGCGATTCGATCTCGAGGAGGGCAGGGTGTACCCGTCAGAGCCCAGAGTGGTGTCTCTGTTAGCCACCCTCAAGAGTTTTCGAGTGGGAAACCACATTCAGGCGAGGCGGTTCCTTCAGATGCTGGTCATGATGGTCTCCATGGAGCAGGTTATCCCATACGCTGCTCTAATGCGAAGGCCTATCCAGTTGTATCTGATGTCTCTGTGGAAACAGAGAACAGAACCCCTGTCAAAACTGGTACCAGTTTTGGAGCCGATAATGTCGCATCTTGTATGGTGGAAGGAGCGTCAGAATCTCCTAGTAGGGGTTTCGCTGCACCTACCCCACCCCCAGCTATCCGTGTACACAGATGCATCGCTGGAGGGGTGGGGTGCCTGCCTGGGAGAACACCAGGTCTCGGGCACATGGACTCTCCCGGAGAGTCAGCTGCATATCAATCTGTTGGAAATGATGGCAGTGGAACTGGCGTTGGAAGAGTTCCTTCCGATGATCAGGGGCAAGGTGATATTGATACGGTCGGACAATTCGACAGTAGTATCATATATAAATCGCCACGGCGGGACCAGGTCGCCCACTCTGTGTATCAGAGTGTGGCACTTGATTCAATGGTGCAGGAATTACTCGGTTGTTTTGAAAGCAGCTCACATTCCTGGCCGATTGAACATTCTGGCGGATGCTTTTTCTCGCAGACAGAGAATTCTGCCAACAGAATGGTCCTTCAACCCTCCAGGTCTGCGACGGATCTTCGAGCATTGGGGCAAACCCAACGTGGACTTGTTTGCCACAAAGGAAAATGCTCAAATCATGACGTATGTCTCGCCGATTCCAGATCAAAATGCCGTCGATACAGATGCTCTGGCGATAAGCTGGAGAGGGATGCACGCTTACGCGTACCCACCCACCATTCTTCTACCGAAGGTATTGGTGAAGGTCAGGGAGGAACCGTGTCTGGTCCTGCTAATAGCGCCGTATTGGCCGAGCAGGGCGTGGTTCACGGATCTTCTAGATCTGTTGGTGGAAAATCCTGTGCAGTTGCCCGAGATTCTGAACATAATCTCCCAGGCCAAGGGACGCTTCCTACACGAGCGTCCCGAAATGTTCAAATTGACGGCGTGGATGTTATCAAACAACGTTCCACGTCGGAAGGCTTTTCTCGACAGGCTGCTGATTTCATCGCGGCTGCGAGAAGGAGGTCAACCTTCAAGTCATATAACAACAAGGTTAACAGATTTGCAGACTGGTGTGAAGAAAAGGGTATTGATACTTTTCAATCCACTATCAGCAAATAGCAGACTTTCTCTGTGAGCTGTTCTTTTGAGGACTAGCTCCCGTCACAGTTGCTGGATACAAGTCAGCTTTGGCATCAGTTATCCCTTGTCTAGCCAACAGGGATAGTCCAGAGGTGGCCCAGTTAAATGTGATGTTGAAGGGAATGAGCAATCTCCGACCGAGACAACCGGTAGTCATTACAGCCTGGAGTCTATCTTTAGTGCTTAATGTACTGGCCAAGCAGCCTTTCGAACCGTTGTGTTCGGCTAGTCTAAAGCATTTGACTCTAAAGGCGGTCTTTCTATTGGCAGCTTCATGAGATCCATGCGCTTTCGGCAGAGAGGGACCGATTTATTGTTTCTGGAGAGGGTCTGCGTCTTCTGCCAAGAGCAGAGTTTATGTCAAAGAACCAATCTTTGAGATATCCCGGCAAACCGATCATTATACCGAAGTTAACTAGGTTTGATCGTGATGCCAGTGTCTGGTGCCCGGTCCGTGCTTTGACTAAGTACAAGAAACGGACTGACTCGTTACGGTCGAACGATAGACATCTGTGGATCTGCCATAAAAAGCCTTATGGCGCCGCATCCATGGATACTATCTCTCGTTGGGTGGTCGAATGCATTCAGACTACTCACGAGATGGCTACTGGGCACCAGGTGCAAGGCGTAAGGGCACACGATGTCAGAGGAATAGCCGCCTCGACGGCCCTTTACAATGGTGTTACGTTAGAGGACATCATGGCCGTTGCACAATGGCACTGTGAGTCCTCATTTACGATTTTACTATATGAGGGATGTGTCAGACTCAGCCAATCCACTCGCTTTAGCTGTTTTGAAACGATAGTTAGTGACCACACTGCTCTTCACCCTTTTTTCACTTTGGTAAGAAAAGAACCTAAAGCAGGCATGGTCAAGCGAGAGGATGACAACCAGATTGTGTCACTGATGGCCGAACCAGTGAATGGTTGGAGGCAGTACGTCTGGAGTCCAATTATCATAAAGTAATTCAATAGTGAGAGTTTTTTGTATTATGGATGTGTATCATGTTCATTCATCTTATATATTCATGCTCATTCCCAGGCTAATACATGGAATATGCAGGGAGCAGTCAACCCTCTTGGCATATTTGTGTTTCAGGCGAGATACATGTTCGTGAGTTCTCTCCCTTTTCTTAGGAGGAAAAAGGGGGGGGGGTGGCGGTGATGAGAATGTGATTCGGTTCCGTGAACTTGACGGTCCTTTTAGGTCTCCGTTAGTCAAGTTTGAAGTCTAAAATCTTTCTCCAAGGGGCAAAATTAGCATTTATGGCTTGCCCCTTCCCACCAGGTTACTGATCAAATCTGGTGTATATCAGAAGTAACAGAATGGTGAGTATTGATCGAAGTAGAATGAAGGAAATGCCAATTTCCCTTTCTCCGAGATCTAACAATACTCACCATTCTGTTACGGACCCAGCCTCCCAGCCCCACGGAGGCAAGCCATGGTTTTCTCTTGTTTAGTGGCTATGCAAACAATATGAGCTCTATGGTGGACGGGTACTCGGCAGTTGGGAGGCGAATACCCGGTTCCCAGGAGTCGGTAAAGCTTTCTAAGTCTATAATCCTAGAGCCGCAGTCAAGGCCAGCTGTATATCAGAAGTAACAGAATGGTGAGTGTTGTTAGATCTCGAAGAAAGGGAAATTGACATTTCCTTCAGTCTCCCTTTCTCATGGCTCTGGTAGATTTTTTTCTGTACCAGAACTTTGTGTGTGGCACCATTCTGTTCTTGTTTTCCAGCGAGTGCAGGAGTGCTGGTCTTTACTCCGACACTGAGTGGCTCTGAAGACGACCTCTGATGTGTCAGAATCTCACAACGATCTGGATTAGTTGGACAACACCTACGTTCTCCTGGCATTTCTTCAGCGGGTATGGCTCTGTTGCTTCAGTCAGCTCTTTGTTGGAGCCTGCAACTCCATCTAACGTTTGATTGTGTTGTAATGTGTGGTCATAGAAGTGCTGCATTAGTTCATGGGAAGGGCTAGGAAAGGATGGGATACCTTTTTGCGGTCCTTGTTATAATTTTTGAAGTTCCAGCCGGAACATGAATAGGCTGTTTGCTGGCAATTCTAACAATACCAACTTTAGAACCCCTTACTTCAGGAGCCTTCCCAGGTAACTCTCCAAATAAAGATAAAACTTGTATCCAAGATTTTTGATTCGGAAAATGGTCTAACATACTATATGGACTTTCTGTGACTCCTTGATGTAAAAATTTGAGAACATTACTTCCAAGAACTCTGGGTAACCTTTCCTTTCTCTTCAAGGTATATTCTTAACCACAAGAAATCCCATACTTGATAAAACAATATCGGAAATTTTAATGTCTGTCCCAAAATAGCCAAAAAAAGGAAGATCCATACCATTTGCTACGGAAACCGTAATCAAATTTGACACATCTGTCAATCCTATTCCCTTGTCTTTCAAATGTAAGTCATAAAATGATTCCGTGACAGTAGAAATCTCGGCTCCACTATCCAAAAGACAAGGTAAAGCTACATTGCCTATATGGACAATTCCCTCTGGACATTGACCAATAGTATTATCTAAAGATTTATTAGGAGTAGTTACCCTTCTATTACCACCCACCGTTTGGCTCACAACTACCGGGTGTTCTGGTTTAATGGTACATTTTGACATCCAACTTGTTGACCTTGATCATTGGTATATCGACCATTGTTATATTGACCTTGGTTACTAGAATGCTGACCTTGATTGCTAGTATATTGGCCAGGTCTATATGATTGATTATTCTCTCTCCTCACCTTAGACAACAAGCAATTAAATGGTCGCTACTTCCACACTCGAAACATTTATATTTAGTATTTGAACGTGGAGGATGACGAGAAAAAGAGGTCTGATCCACTACTTACAGCTTGCAAGATTGCTTCTAATTTATTGATAGTAGTTTTGTTGATTTCATGCTGCTGTTGGAATCGAACTTCCAAAGCATCTAACTGCTTCTTCAGAGCTTTTACATCGGCTTTATCCGAGGAAGGTTGGGACTCGCACACATACACGCCCCTACTTCCCTCCGCTCTGTGACTTACTCTACTCCTCTTTTCCCACTCAATTGCCCAATCTCGAAGATCAAAGAAATCCTCTTCTTTGTATTCGGATACACGGCGACATAACTCCTGTGACAATCCTATATCCATGACTCCTTCAGCCAATTGAGACTTCAAGCTGGCATCTTGATCTTTGGATTGTCTTGAATCCAGCAATTCTATTTCTATAAATAATTTTATTAGATCGTGAGAGAACTCAAGAATGTTCTCTCTGTTACTCTGTTTTCTTCGATAGAAATTTTGCCTTCTCTGGTGTATATTACCAGTTTCTTTAAATACTTGTCGCAGTATTTTAAAAATATCATCTGTCGACTTTAATGATGACTCACGTCCTTCAATTTCCAATTTGGCAATCCCCACCAAATGCGCCCAGATAAAGTGATACGCACTAATTTCAGACAATGTATGCGATTTCATATAGGCGTGCATGTCAGAAATCCACTCATCAAGAGGCATTTGTTTTTGATCCCACTAAAATGAACTAATTTTCGTTCTGCGGCTAAATATACTACCCGGGGATGCTCACTGTCACCAATCTCTGACTTCTTGAGTTCTTCATTTTCATATTTTAATTTCTTCAATAGATCTTTCAGTTTCAAGATTTCAGCAGCTTCTGCCATTATTGTTTAAACGGTAGAACAAAAAAAATATGCTGAAGTACAAGACTATCTAAAGAATTAAGGATTTTCTTTGAGAAATACCTTTACTACGGAGTTGAAAAATTTCAATTTAATCTCTGATTTAGCATGCAGCCCATTGTACAGACGAGAAAAATGATAGGACTGTACCAACTTGTTATGATTTTTATCAAAAATCTTCCTGGAATGAGTATGTACAAAATACTTGTGCCAATGTACAGTCAAAACATTTGGTTCCGGTAAATTCTCTTGTATCAAATACGCATTCACCTCAACTATTCTGCCATTCAATTCTTCCTGACACACTGGCAATTCACACTCCATAAGCCGAGACTTCTTCAAATGACCTTTGACCTTCTGACACTATAAGTATTCCTTAAACGAAAAAGGTGGAATTGTAATAAATCCCAATGATAACTTTGGTTTTAATTCGTGAATTTCTCATTTAAAAATACGGAACAGCTCACACACTTCAGTGGTTTCCACACCAGACAGAAAAGTGTCCACGCAGTGAGAATGGTATTCTCGAGATATCAAATGATTAATCCCAACACACTTTTAAACGAATGTCCTCCTCTACCCTGGTATTTGTTCTAATAAATAAGAGGATTTCCCTTTTAAGGGAAGTGATGGTTGCCCCTCTTCTAATTATATAGTTTATTCTAAACCCAGGTTGAGGATAATGTTCAAAATTATTCCCTCGAGAATCTGTTGCCAAAATGCACCTAGGCATCCAAGTGCCATGAGTGTATTTATAATAATAGGACAAGGATTCCAATCTTTGATGGCCTCGCTGTAAGACTGTTCAAGTTTATCAGGTAGAAGAGAGAAGTTCAATGAGGGACGGACCTCCTGACAGATAGATTGAATGGTCGAGGAATCAAGACAGATGGGTGTTTGATGGACGCTTAATGACTTAGGGCTTTGATGGACGCTTAATGACGTAGTGCTTTGATGGAGGTTTAATGACTTAGTACTTTGATGAAGGTGAGATGGCCCTGTTTAACTGTTGGCTATGAATGCTCATTTGATGGAGATGACAGAATAAATAGTCAAGTCCGGTTCGGCAATTTTGTCTGGATAGGATGACGATGACCGTGGTGTGAATGTGTAGAGTGAACTTCGTCCTATAGCTCTGTGAGCCGACTCTATCTAAAGTTATTAGTGAAGTTTTCATTGAATTAACAGTTTAGGACTTGTTTTCGGAGCATCAATCCATCCATTGAAAGAAAAAAATTGTATTGTTTAAGGAAATTAGTTAGAAATCTATTTGTTATTTAGGATTAGTCATTTATAATATTTATGGTGATATTTCTCTTCTTTGAAGGGAAGGATGTGGGGTAGCTTTATCTTTGTATATATGTAATCCGGCAGTCGTGTACGGCGGTGATTATGGTGAAACAAGTAATATGGAACCAGCTATGGTGTTCGTGTTTTGATTCAGGGCCTTCCAGTATAGTTTCCGCTAACCTGACACCTGTCCACATCCCTAACCATAAAAGAACCCGTGAATAAGCAATCCATATTTTCAGATTAAAATTTAATTCAGATTAGTACCATCGGGTCTCAAATTTATATTTATTTCCAAATTTGTTTGTGATCTCTATTTTAAATTCTCCTTTTGGTCTTTAATATCAAATTAGTTGTTTCAAAGTATTCAACACCTGGATTACTCTTTTACAAAAGTTTATTTCATCATAGATTGCTATATTATAACATAATTTAATAACTTGGTCACGATACTCCTACTAACGACGGCATATCAGAAGACGAGGTAAACGACAAGAGGAAATAACAGAAATCTAATTCTCAGTCCATCAGTAGAACTTTTAAAGTATCCCCCCAACCTACCCACCCCACCCCAACCCCACGCCACCCCGTGATTCTCCTAGACCAGATAAACGGGATCTACACTACAAGTAACACATAAGAAGAAGATTCGAAATCCGATAGAACGGCAGATATTTGAGTAACTGCTGTACAAATGAACATTCAATAAGCATAGGTTTACACCTACAACTAACATAACACTATTTAGGATATAGGGAAGAATACAGGGAAAATAAGCGATTTAAATTCTGAAGTGACGAGCGTAAGAGCAATGTGCGCTCTCATTAAATCAGTAATAAACGGGGGGGGGGGGGGGGGGGGGAGGTGCCCAAAGAGTGCGGGTTATAACAAATAAAATTACATTTTTCCCACCGTCAGAATTGGATAGATTTTTTTTGGCGATATGTCATTGCTTCTTCGCCATAAATCTACTGATAGAAACTCTGTTGCAATTTTGCCGCGATCAGTTCTTAGGTTGACCGGACTAAAAGGACATATTTGCAGGATGAAAGCGGCGTACTCGGGGTATGCTTACCGTTTGGTTTTCTGCATAAATAGATAATAATCATTTTGCCACTTCAATAACAATCAGGCACAAATTTATCTTTGGTATATCCAGGCAGCTGGAACCTTTATAACTCAGTGTAAAGATACAAATAAATACAAATAGATATAGATTCGTTTGTTTATCATTGTTCCATGGTAAAAGATAACAGGGGTATATCTATGTAGATAAATACAGGGTTTATTGCTTATTATATTTTGGTAAATCCTCGTGTTAAGATGGTGGTGGTCTGATAAAATGATATTAAGCTGAATAATTAAGTTTAAATGTATGTCTGCAATAGCTTACAGAAAGCAACTTTCTTAAAATAAAACTAAGTTAGAAAAATTTGACAGCAAGTCTATGCAATGAAGTAGAAAATAATAATGCTAGCAAATATGGAATGCAGTACAATAATACAAGGGTATTGAGATATACAAGTGCACCAAAATATGCTCATTAGAAATAGAGCAATATCTAACACTTTGGGCCCTGACATCACGTAATCGGAAATTTAAGGCAATGATTAGGTTGAAATATTGAAAATTTTGAATCTAATTTGACTGGTGCCTGTTGATATCATAGGCAGCAACAATTCCCATTGAAATTAGTTTTAATATTGCAACAGACTAGGCCTACTGATCAAGTTGTGACCAATTGTACGAGTTTGTTCTTCGGACTTCCAAAACACGATGCTATTATCTCGATAATGTGTGAATATGCTGGCATTGTTGTGCATATGAAGGCATCCAATCCGTCACTCAACTATCTGACGTCATACTCAAAATATGTCACGTGTTAACTGACGTCACATGCACATGATGTAGGTCCGGCACGAAAGTGGCAAAGGTCCGACAGTAAGTATGTGAATTTCTAAGTGTTTTGTTAATCTACAATTTAATACATATTATGTTGGATATTTTAAAATTAATTTGGCACGGAGATGTTGCTGCCATTGACAGATACAGCTCAAAGTCAAATTAGTTTCAAAATATTCAACACATGATCTTGGTAGGTACATTAGATTTAAACTTCAGGGAATTTAGGGGTGAAAATCAATTCAAATGCGCATACAAAGTAGGCAGAGCTTTGCTAGAGATGGGTGGGGCATAACTAGAAATGGGCGGGGAATAGCTAGAAATGGATATCTATAAGGTGTATGGGTTTCATTGTGACGTTAACTAACTTGTGACTTATTTTGATTATGACGTCAGATACATGAGTGACAGATTGGATCAAGACGTTGATTATATATACACCTGTGCAAAAGTTAAGCACCACCCTATTTTTACGCACATGCGAGGGTATATTCATGTGCTATGAAGAAAGCAATAGCATAAACATTTATGTACCCATCCATCTTAGTGCAAGAGGTAATAATGCAACTAGAGGAATGCTGATTATGATGGTGGGGAAACACTGTATGTTTTTGTTTGAACTTGAAAACGAGGCCTGAATATGGTTATGTTGACACAACTGACAACTATTGCCCTACAGTTGACACACGTGGCTAGATTGTCATTAATGGTGTCTGAAAACGAAGTTTAACATCTGTGCACGAGTTTGAGACTGTCATTATTAATACCGGGTATATCCACCTTGTGCCTGGATGACGGCCTGGACACGACGTCTCATGCTGGTCACCAACCGACTGATACGCCATTGTGGTATTCGTTGCCATTCAAGATGGAGTGCGTCTGTTAATTCCTGTAGGTTCTGCACAGGAGGATCCCTCCTTCTCACCATGTTTCCCAGAATGTCCCAGATATGCTCAATAGGGTTCATGTCAGGGCTCCTTGCTGGCCATGGTATGGTTTCGATGGCATTCTGGCGGAGGTATTCATGCACAGCTCTAGCACGATGTGGTCGGGCGTTGTCATCCATGAATATAGGGTGGGTTCCAGGTGCATGATTTACAAAATGAGGGACCACAACTCTATCCAGTATGGAATCTTGATATCTTTGTCCATTTAGTGTTCCAGGTACAGTCAACAGATCCAGCTTACAATCAAATGAGATGCACCCCCATATCATAACGGAACCTCCACCAAATGGAACTTCTTCCATGATGTTACGTTGGTCGTACGCCGTGCGTCTGGGCCTCCATACACGAGTTCGACCATCTGTGGCATGAAGCAGGAACCGACTTTCATCGGACCAGTGTACCCGTCTCCAGGATCTCATGTTCCAGTGTCTTCTTTCGTTGCACCACCTCAGACGCTCCTCTTTGTGATGTGCAGTGAGGAGAGGACGTCTGACAGGTCTCCTAGCTTTCATGCCAGCAGCATACAGTCTCCTTTTGACGGTAGACATTGACACTCTATTGCGCGTTTCCCATTGCTGGCTGAGCACTCTGCTGTTGGTGAATGGAGATCTCCTAACAAGGCGTACTAGGGCTCGATCATCACGGGCAGTAGTCTTCTTCGGTCTTCCAGATCTAGGCCTGTCCTTCACCTCGTTAGTTTGCCCATGTTTTGCAATCAAACGACTGATTACAGTATGGTTAATGTTCAGCTGTCTGCCAATCTCTCTGCATGACATACCAGTGGTATGCATGCCTATGATTTGCCATTTCACACGATCACTTAACCTTCGTCTTGCCATAGCGGTTCTCAATCAAGAGCTAATTCTCTCTGTACAAATAAACCACGGTCATGAACACAAAATTCCTAATCTTGTCGCCTAAATCTGTATGTAATGTTCTACACCCCAAACTGGAAAGGTCTATTGACGCCATAATTAACTAAGTGACGTGTATGATGACGTCATAAATCTTAATCATGACGTCATGAATGATTCGATATTGTCCATCTTTAACGCTTAATCATCCGACACGACGTCATGGAGTCCAGAAATCGATCGATACCAACACGGACGAGGTGTATATATATTTATATATATATATATATATATATATATATATATATATATATATATATATATATCGCATCGCCCAACTGTCGTATGCATATGGGACTGTCCTACTATGGTTAGGCCAATAGACCTTTCCAGTTTTAGCTACGCCCCGCCCATCTCTACCTAAGCTCCATCCACACCTCGTCCGTGTTGGGATCGATCGATTTCTGGACTCCATGACTATCAATTTCCAGAAACCTATACATGTCAGCTGTTGAACATTTTGAAATTAATTTTACTGTGTGTTTCGACTAAATGTTTATTAAATCGCAAAGACATACAATTCATACAACGTGTCGGACTATTAAGCGTTAAAGACGGACCATATCGAATCATTCATGACGTCATGATTATGATTTATGACGTCAGCATACACATCACTTAGTTAATTATGACGTCATTTGATCGATGGATAAACTTGGAAAAGTCTATTACTGTCTCGTTGTTTTCTTAGAATTCTTTCCATATACAAGTTTGGTTCTAAAACATATTATTAACGTTATAACGTAATATAGGATTATAGAAGTATGCATTTGACCAAAACAGTGTCTCTCAAATATTTTAATGCTTACATAGCCTACTTCATGGAAAATAACTTTGCGAATCCCAGCGGTACTCGCTTGTTCTGCTTTTAGCGCATCTCATTTGAGCATTTTCCAGAAATAAGTGAGAGAATTCACCTTTCCAGAGTACCCACCCATCATATGACGTTATAATGAACTGCGCGATGTGTACAATGCCATCATAATGAATGACGTCGATAAGTAAGTCACGAACGCTTATTTGAAGACGGTCTATGCGTTGTTGTACAAATTGTTTGCTTTTACTATTTAATAAATATTCTGTTGAATATTTTGAAACTAATTTGACTGGGCGCTGTTGCTGCCATACATTGAATCCCAGCTTCTACGGCGGCACTAAAGTGCATGATCGTAATAAGCGGCACTCCTGATAAATTATCCACTGGCCCTTACGGGCCTCCGTGTCAGACTTCCTTCGTGTATTTGACCCCCCTTAACCCCCCAAGGGGGGTATTTTCCTTGCCGCATAGTCGGTCCTGGCGGACCGACAGATCCGGCCCTAACGGGCCATCTCTGCATGGGGGCAGAGTTGTTTCCCCGTGGGTCCACTCGTAAAGACATATATTTTGTCAAATTTTCCCAAGCGTGTTATTTGAAATTTAAATTTATTTGAAATTTTTATTATTGTGAAATTTTGAATTTTTTTTTTTTTTGAAATTTTTATTATTGTGAAATTTTTATTATTGTGCCAACTTCGGACCTACACTTCGGACCTATTTTGTTAATGTGACTATTATGTAATAATGACGTCATCTATGACGTCATAACATATGTCAATCAAATGCGGAAGTCAGATGCATTGTGGGTACTCAATCAATGTTTATTAAATCGCAAAGACATACAATTCATACAACGTGTCGGACTATTAAGCGTTAAAGACGGACCATATCGAATCATTCATGACGTCATGATTATGATTTATGACGTCAGCATACACATCACTTAGTTAATTATGACGTCATTTGATCGATGGATAAACTTGGAAAAGTCTATTACTGTCTCGTTGTTTTCTTAGAATTCTTTCCATATACAAGTTTGGTTCTAAAACATATTATTAACGTTATAACGTAATATAGGATTATAGAAGTATGCATTTGACCAAAACAGTGTCTCTCAAATATTTTAATGCTTACATAGCCTACTTCATGGAAAATAACTTTGCGAATCCCAGCGGTACTCGCTTGTTCTGCTTTTAGCGCATCTCATTTGAGCATTTTCCAGAAATAAGTGAGAGAATTCACCTTTCCAGAGTACCCACCCATCATATGACGTTATAATGAACTGCGCGATGTGTACAATGCCATCATAATGAATGACGTCGATAAGTAAGTCACGAACGCTTATTTGAAGACGGTCTATGCGTTGTTGTACAAATTGTTTGCTTTTACTATTTAATAAATATTCTGTTGAATATTTTGAAACTAATTTGACTGGGCGCTGTTGCTGCCATACATTGAATCCCAGCTTCTACGGCGGCACTAAAGTGCATGATCGTAATAAGCGGCACTCCTGATAAATTATCCACTGGCCCTTACGGGCCTCCGTGTCAGACTTCCTTCGTGTATTTGACCCCCCTTAACCCCCCAAGGGGGGTATTTTCCTTGCCGCATTGTCGGTCCGCCAACTTCGGACCTACACTTCGGACCTGTGAAAAAAATTCAAAATTTCACAATAATAAAAATTCAGAGGCTGGGCTCACCAAACAAGACCAACGCAGTGCTAGTTCGCGGGCTGTGACATTAATCATATCATTGGTTTTTTTATCCATAGTGCCCAGGCTTGCACATACCTTCTATCACTCGGTATTAGGATATCCATACGTGTCTTTTCACTTTGCCTTGTATTATTATACGATATTCCTTACGTATGTGAACAGCATTCTCAATCCATGGGTTTATCTATTAGGCTCGAGGGAAATTCGTGGCAATATTATAGAGACATTTTGCAACAGAAAATGAAGACTTCAATCTTAATCGACTGTAAATAGACCTCTCCAGTTTTATCTATGCCTCGCCCATTACTAGCTAACCTCCAGCCACACCTCGCTCGTGTTGGGATCGATTTTCCCCTGAACTCCCTGACTATCAATTTCCTGAATACTATACAGGTAAGCAACAGCACGTAGTCAAATTAGTTTCAAAATATTCAACAGCATGTTTATTAAATAGTAAAGCCATACACATCGTACGTGTCGGCCTATTAAGCGTTTAAGACGGACTAAATCGAGTCATTCGTGACGTCATGCTTATGACGTAATCCTACACACCACGTAGTTAATTATGACGTCATATGATGGATAGATAACCTGGAAAGGTCCAATGGATGGCTGTAATGGGTTATGATGTCATATCTGGCAGTATGGCTACATTTATTAGGCCACTTAGGACACACTTAATCCTCTCTTTCAAAGTGCTTAAGTATGGTGGTGATTGAAACTTTCGCAGTCATAATGATACGATCATGACATTGTTGGATTCCACAACATACTAGTGTTGAGCATATTAAATATAGTGTTTGCTCTGTTCATTAAGGCCTGCCATTGATCACAATTTAAATCACTGAAAGCACTAGGCTACTGTAGCTCGCGGGGTATGCGCTGGTCCGTTCTGCTGCCGCACTCCGTTGCACCGCATGTACAGGATGCGCAGGAGGGCTCGTTAGCTACGGTTCTCGGGGTAACGGATCCCATATCGCGACTCTCCGAAAAGTACAAAGACCTACTTCTAGAGCCGGTAGTGTTGTGAGTCGGATAACGTTCCAAAAAGAAATTTACGAACATATTTTTCCAGAAAATCTTCCGGTCACCTAAGGATACAATTGCAAATTTTAATTCCCTATTGAATTAATACCGATGCTTTTTGCTACTAATATAGGTTAATAGATTTAGATTTGTGTCATCTATTGCCATGGCTGAAATGGCTTGCATCAGGTTACACTATCACTATAGTTCAGAAATAACAAATTTCCAAACAATGCTGTTAAATATCTTGAACCCAATTTGCTTGAAAAAAGCTATTACTGCTATAGGCAGTAATGGCTTGGCAGCAATGGCTTCCTAGCAAATTGTGTTCAAAATATTCAACAGGAAAGTTTTTGCATATCATTCAAAATTGAAGAAAATGTTAATTCTGTGTACTGTTACATTATTTCTGTGTTCAACTGTACACCAGCTGCATGGAATCGTGAATGATGCAATATTGCATCAGCATAAGATTGCATCATACACTGCATCATGCACATGCTAGTCTCGTGTAAATTCTTATTCATTGTTGTAAGTTAGTCAAGTGGTTACTGGTTATGCAATAACATTGTTTAAATTTTAGTGTATGTTAATTATTTAGTTTCTGCAACTTCCACTTTTTGCCAGTTAAGGCAGTTATTAGTTAAAGTTCCTAAACATGCCAAAAAGACTTGATATGAAAGTATGGAATCATTTCAACAGAGAAATCTCTGGAAAAAATAATTATATAGGAAAATGCAAATAATGCGACACGGATGAGAAAGCACTTAAATACATGCAAAGCTGCTCCGGCACATGTGACCAGAAGTTTTTCTGAGAGAGCGGTAAGTTTTTCAGTAAAAATATTATAATTATACATCTACATCCTTAACTCAGTAAGTAATGTCACCCACACCCAACCTGTCCAAGTCTACATGTCCCTTACCCCTGAAGGCACAGCCAAATTGAAGGTCAACATTCCTTAAGCACGGATGCGCAGTACCAGTAGTAAAAAAATCAAATTAATAACATTTTTTAAAGATGATAATTTGATAAGCGCAGACGCATGCACAAATGGAGCGGGACGCAAAGTGAAAATTTTTGTGATGGCCTCAGGTTTGTTATTCATCAATGGGCTGCGCATATTTGCAAGGTAGTAGGCAGTGCTGAAACACACTTATGCGTACCTATTATTAATTTATATAGGAAAACGTCTATGGAATTATAAGCAGGCGATTAAACACCTACCAGAAGGGCAGAACCCCTGTGAAAAGCCGCACCCACTCTGCATCCGTGCTTAAGGAATTACGCCCTTAGTTACGCCATCTCCCTTTCCACAATTTGGTATTGGAAATCCATATTGACAATTGTGCAGGAATTTGATCTTGCTGTTTTAATGTGCGTGCGTGCGTGCGTGCGTGCGTGCGTGCGTGCGTGCGTGCGTGCGTGCGTGCGTGCGTGCGTGCGTGCGTGCGTGTCAGTGTGTGCGTGCGTGCGTGCGTGCGTGCGTGCGTGCGTGCGTGCGTGCGTGCGTGCGTGCGTGCGTGCAGGCGGGGTGGGGGGGGCGGTCGTGTGTGTGTGTGTGCGTGCGTGCGTGTGTGTGTTGTCGAGCCCTACTGATATTGCCCCTCAATCGAAAACTCTAACATTTTACTCATTATTCTGGACGCCAGACGCCATTCGGATCGTTATGTCTCGCTATCCTCCACTTTGCTATGGGCTCGACAAAAACTGTGTTTGCAAAAATTGTATAGCTTACAAAACCTTGTTTTTCATTACATCCAATTTATCAAGCATTTTATTGCTTGAAAATACACCTTCATGAATGCAAATGGTGAAGGGCTGGGTGGGGGGCAAATAGTTGAGGGTAAAACTAGTTCTAAATTCACAAAATGTACAATATAGTTGTCGAACCCTTAACGACGCGGAGGATGGTGAGATGTGTGTGTTGTCGAGCCCTACTGATATTGCCCCTCAATCGAAAACTCTAACATTTTACTCATTATTCTGGATGCCAGACGCCATTCGGATCGTTATGTCTCGCTATCCTCCACTTTGCTATGGGCTCGACAAAAACTGTGTTTGCAAAAATTGTATAGCTTACAAAACCTTGTTTTTCATTACATCCAATTTATCAAGCATTTTATTGCTTGAAAATACACCTTCATGAATGCAAATGGTGAAGGGCTGGGTGGGGGGCAAATAGTTGAGGGTAAAACTAGTTCTAAATTCACAAAATGTACAATATAGTTGTCGAACCCTTAACGACGCGGAGGATGGTGAGACATAGCGATCCAAATGGTGTCTGGCACCCGGTGTCTGGACACGATGAGTACATGTAAAATGTTAGAGTTTTCGAATGAGGGGGAATAGGGCCCAATAAAGAGTTACTAATAAATCTTTGTTACATTGTAGAAAATGGAGCCTCAGTCCAAAGGTCAAGAGCCTGTAAATGTAGACAGACCCACACTGCCACTGAAATATGCTGTTGCTCAAGCCGCAAAATCCAGTCCGTTCATGGACACCATGTCTAAGCCAACACAGGAGATGTTAGAGAAATCGTTAGCAAGAGTAATGTATGCCTCTGCAACACCACTGAGAGTTCTCGATAACTATTACTGGAAACAGTTTTTTTGCGCAGATTAGACCAACATTCAAGGTTCCTTCCCGAGATGTATTATCAAACCGTCTATTAGATGAGGAATACGAGACTTTACATGTCATCTTCCTAGCAAAACTAGCTGCTTTTAACTCATTGTGTCTAATGAGTGATGGGTGAACAGATATAAATCAGAGTCCAATTATAAACATCATGTTTACGTACCCAAAGCCAATATTCTTCAAGTCTGTTGAGCGTAAAGAAGAAAGACACACAGCAGAATATATTGCATCCGTGCTAAAGTACTTTATAGAGGAAGTACTCTTGTAACGGACAATGCCAGTAACATGAAAAAGGCATGGGCAATACTTTCGAAAGATTACCCCCATCTAATTACATACGGGTGCATGGCTCACAGCCTAAACTTTCTAGTTAAGGACCTGCTAGAAATTGGATCCCTGCACCGCCATATTGAGCTTTGCAAAAACATTTAGTACAAGCATGTTCCAAAAGGGATTCTGGAAAGAATTCAGAAAGACAAACTGAAGAAAACTGTAGCACTAGTATTACCAGCTGCAACCAGGCGGGGTTCAACTTGCGATAGTTTGAACCATTTGCTAGAGAACAAAAAGTCTTTAGAAGCAGCCGCTGTTGATGAACAAATGAAATCACTTATAACACCACAAATGCGGAAACAGCTAGATACAGACGTTTTCTGGGTACAGGTTGAATCTGTAAAGAAAATATTAGAGCCAGTTTCGCTTGCAATCAAATGGATGGAATCGGATAAGCCAAGGCTGTCGGAAGTCCCAAACATGTTTGCTTCATTGCGAGAACACTTCAAGTCTTCAGTTCCATTGGCTTCCGTGACAAAGGCAGCTAATGGATGCTTTTGAGTCAAGATTAGGGTTTTGTTCGCATAGTGTCCAAAAGGCTGCGCGTTTGTTAGATCCTCAGTTTGCATGTGATGACCTTAGTCTCACAGATGAGGATATAGCAGCTGCCACAGATATAATTGAAGACATATCAGCCAAAATACCTACACTAGATGTCATGACTGTTATCAGAGACCTTGCTGAATACAGGACCAAAAGAAGTATTTGGGCAAGAGCTTCCAATTGGGAAGCGGCAAAATAAATGGATACTGTGACTTGGTGGAAAGGCTTTTGCTCAACACGCCAGCTGTCCGATGTGGCTTCACGTCTTTTATCTTGGCCAACATCTGTTGCACCATGTGAGAGGAACTGGAATCTCCATACCAGTATTCAGACAAAAAAGCGCAACCGCTTGACACTTGATAGACTGAGGAAATTAGTGCCTGTAGCTCATAACTTCCACCTTCAGTTAAAACAGGATATGAGCGAATGTCAAGAGGAACCTCGTATGGACCTTTCTGCTTCAGTGCCTGGAACCAGCTAAGCCGCCAGTGTTGACATTTCTATGTGATATGAAGATGATGCCAATGCCACAGAAGTTGATGATGATGACTATGATTATGATGATGATGTTGATGGTGATGATGATATAGATGATGATAATGATGATAATGATGATGATGATAATAACGATGATGATATTCATGATGATCATAATAATGAATAAGCCATTTAATTGATAGTACTTATATAATTTTGTACGTCACAGAAATGTAACTTGTGACCGACACCAAAATAGGCATGTAATGACCAAAATGAACTGTTGAGATAAATATGAAACTTACTCACATGTAAATCAGCCGGTACAAAAGGCATGTAATGTGATAGTTGCTTTAGTCATTAAACTTTCTAAATAATTTGTTTAAAAGACCCATTTGTTTTTTTCTTACACTTAAATTGGTAAAAATTAGCAGGCAGTCTGTCAAACAAACAATCAGACAGCCCTGCAGTGCCTGCACCCACCCTCCCACCCACCAACCTACCCACACACCCATACACTGTGACACACCCACAGACCACAGTGCCACACAAACACCCACGGCACTACACACACACTATATATATATATATATATATATATATATATATATATATATATATATATATATATATATATATATATATATATATATATATATATATATATATATATATATATATATACATATTATGGAAGGCCATCAGGGTCACAATTCGGTATTTATTATGCATAATAATTCGAATTATTATGCATAATAATTCGATTTATTATGTGTAATAAATCGACCAATCAGAAGGCTGGAATTGCTGGTATTCGTTATTAATTGGTTGATTTAATACACATAATAATTCGAATTATTATGCATAATAATTCGATTTATTATGCGTAATAAATCAACCATTCAGAAGGCTAGAATGGCTTTTATTCGTTATTGATTGGTTGATTTAATACGCATAATAATTCGAATTATTATGCATAATAATTCGATTTATTATACGTAATAAATCAACCAACCAAAAGGCTAGAATTGCAGGTATTCGTTAATGATTGGTTGATTTAATACACATAATAATTCGATTTATTATGCGTAATAAATCAACCATTAAGAAAGCTAGAATGGCTTTTATTCGTTATTGATTGGTTGATTTAATACGCATAATAATTCGAATTATTATACATAATAAATCGATTTATTATACGTAATAAATCAACCAACCAGAAGGCTAGAATTGCGGGTATTCGTTATTGATTGGTTGATTTAATACACATAATAAATCGAATTATTACGCATAATAAATCAACCAATCAGCGCAACCCTCGTGCAGCGCCTGCTAGAATTAAAGTCTGACAAGGCACGTGTTTTAATTTTGCACTGTGTGTTACTGTGTTTCGTCATTTAAGTGCGTTTCCCGCTCTTGTTCAAATATTATTAGTCAGACTATCTAAATTCTGTCATGTCAAATATTAAATCCTTATAATACCCACCCACCCCCACAGTATTATTAATTATTAAAATTTCTTTTTTAAGGATAGGCCTATAGTTAAGCCTGCTCTAAAGCACACCTCTCTGTAAAGACTCCACCATTGAAATATACCTAAAGGAAACTAATTAGTCCCAAGCTAAATAATCGATGTATTTGACCCTCCATATACTGTACACCTGTGTATAAAGGACAGTTTTATATTGTCACCAAGGCATCCAGTCCTTTAAAGACAGGTTATATATAGCATACTGTATTATCGACTTCTACATTACGGGAGGACAATAAGCGTGTACGCATAGCGGGCATGCCAGCATAATCTTTTTCTTATCATTATCTGTAAATATTATATTTTGGCTCTAACTCTGTAGAGTTCCGAGAATAAACTACTACTACTACACTACTACTACTACTACTACTACTACTACTACTACTACTACTACTACTACTACTACTACTACTACTACTACTACTACTACTACTACATAATAATGTTTCCATTTTAGGTTAGTTAGTTAGTTTATGTTTAGGTTTATTTATAAGCGAAAACAGAAACACGAGAACAGAAACGCGCTACGTCACGCCACGTGCCGTAATAAGCCGGTTCCGCGTGCTGCCAAGGACGTGTCAGATCTGGTCGGAAAATAGGACATGAGAACCGCTCACTTTTCCTCAATTTTGTAAAGCTATTAGGGGAAGGCGGGGCGGGTGAAATAATACCCCTTCTATTTCTTAAAATCTGCACCCGTTAGTTTACTTTGCTGATCATCATTTCCCCGGTCGAGTAGTAGTAGTAGTAGTAGTAGTAGTAGTAGTAGTAGTAGTAGTAGTAGTAGTAGTAGTAGTAGTAGTAGTAGTAGTAGTAGTAGTCCACTTGATTGGCTTGGAATTGAATAAAATCACTGCTTTCGGACATGCATACGCGTACGTATAAATGTAATCACGCATTCGGATACGCATACAGATACGGATACGCATGCGCGTTAATGGAATCCTAGCTTAACGCGTTTGCGTATCCGTATGAGTGATTCCATTTGTACGTATGCGTATACATGTCAGAAAGCGGTAATTTTATTCAATAAAATGGAAATCTACTACTACTACTACTACTACTACTACTACTACTACTACTACTACTACTACTACTACTACTACTACTACTACTACTACTACTACTACTACGGGTCACCACTACAAATCAAGACTACCACCTCACACCCACCACCACTGGATAAGCTTCTGATCTGTCTTTGGAATTGGCGTCTTTATGGTCTGGATTTCTAACATCAAACAGGCATGAATATGTTCTAAATAATTCTTTCACCTTCCACCGCGCTTACTACGAAGTTAACTTTATTTTGGAACACAGGTGTACAGAATAATGGCATGTCGATTTGTGGAAAGCCCTTGAATGACGTAACAAAAACGTCATTTTCAAGGAATCCCGTATCCGAATGAAATCGCTACATGTAGCTATCGGATTCGGATACGGACAGGTTTCGCATACACATACGGACATATGGAATCATACTATCTATTTGTAATTGGAGCGAAAGAAATTTCGGATACGGATACGCATTAATGGAATCCTAGCTTTAATGAAATCCTAGCTTAAAGCTATGCACTGCTCCTATCCTGTTGACCGTTGACATATTTTCCAGAAGTTATGGTTAAGTGCCTTGTTCTTAGTTGTATAGTAGCTAATGTCGAAAGGTGTCCATGTAGCCACATTGGAAGTCAATGGGTCTATGGTAAAATGTGCCATCATGTAGAAAATAGAGGCCAATAACTCCGGTATTTGAAAGCATATCAACTTCTATATGTCATAGATATTCAACAATGGAATTTTTGCCAAATTTGGTTTTAAACTATTCACAAATGGCGAAACATGCCATGGACAAGCTCCTCAGGTAGAGTACGCAGTAATATGTCACAGAATCTGTATCTAGATTTTTATTGTGTCAAATTAAAGGTGCACATTCACACCAAACTGCTTGAAAATAAAACCGTTAAAATTGTGTACTTTTAGATGCTTAAAATTGTGCTCTGCAATGCAATGAAACGAAATAAATCTTATAATATGATGATTATATTGCGTATAATTAGACTCGCTCCGTAAGGGGAATAAGATATTGCGATCGGGTATGTCTGTCTGTCCGCCGGCATGCATGTCTAGCTGTCTCTGTTTATTCGTCCGGAGCTGTATCTAAAAAACTGCTATTCCGATTTGGCTCAGACTTTAACACAACCAAGGAACACGTGGTCCAAGAGGATTTCCAGACTTTGCCTTAATCCGAATGAGAGAACCTTGATCTGGATCGGGTCAAATTCTGGATCTGTGGATATCTCGGACACTACTCGGACACTATTGGTCCCAAATTTTAACACAGGAAAGGGTGTGACCATACACTAGGATTTCACAAATTTGGTCGTGGTACATGAAAATCCGAAAAATCCGTAAGAATCCGAAAGGTCCGATAAAGGCCCAAAAATTATTTACAGTATGACAAAAATGTGAGGACCAGGGTCTCCAGTCGCTGATTGCTCTTGCTTAACATAGCCGTCTTAGTGGTGAAGTTGAATTAGGGACTCTTGTCTCTAATTCAATTTCACAACTTAAAAATAATTATATTAATTTATAGTATTGAAATCCTCATTTATTAAGATTTATTTCGTTTCATTACATATATAGGTACACATTCTAAGCCTAGCTATACAATTTTAACAATTTTATTTTCACGATTCAGGTGTGAATATGCGCCTTAAAAATCAAATTACGTCTGATGACATACATGCGCGCCTGAATAGCATGACCGTCGCAAATATGGACTGCCAAATTACCAATGGATAGGTGTAACATGTG
This sequence comes from Chaetoderma sp. LZ-2023a, assembly GCA_034401795.1. Lineage (NCBI taxonomy): Eukaryota > Metazoa > Mollusca > Caudofoveata > Chaetodermatida > Chaetodermatidae > Chaetoderma > Chaetoderma sp. LZ-2023a. Next base: position 71,308 of record JAVVLW010004608.1, read on the forward strand.
TCATCTATAACTTGTCAATGTATTAAATGTAGCAACAGATTTCGTATAGTTGGAGTGAATTAGTAGCCGATATAATTCGTATATATCTACTATTTCAGGTGGAGAGTTGTAATTCACGGAGGAATTGATGGATTCAGTCGAATGTTGGTCTTCCTTCGCGCCTCAGACAACAACCGCTCTGACACTGTATTACACTGTTTTACCGATGGCATTGCTAGATACGGTGTTCCTTCCCGTACCAGGTGTGATTTAGGGGGAGAGAACAATGACGTGTGCCTGTTCATGGAGTCATTTCGTGGACAGGATAGGAGCAGTGCAATGCGCGGTAAAAGTACACACAATCAGCGCATCGAGCGATTGTGGGTAGACCTATGGAGCGGTGTTAATAATCTATACCACGATTTGTTCCATTTTATGGAGGATGAGACAATGTTAGATTCCAGTGATGATCTCCACATATGGGCTTTGCACTACGTGTTTCTTCCTAGAATTAACAGAGATCTAGAATCCTTTAGAAATCAATGGAACAATCACAGATTACGTACAGAAAAGCATGCCACACCAAACCAACTCTTCGTACAACATATGCTGGCTCGACAAAATAGCGACTTGGAAGGGGTATTGGACATGTTTCCAGCAACAGAACAGACGGCGGAGACAACGGCCACCGGTACTGCGTTGATAACGACAGAAACAGCTGACGAACAAGGTGCAAATAATGTAGCTGCCCAGGAACAGGAAAGTAATACCACTTGGACAGATACCGTAGATGTTCCACGTACCGCCATGCCGCTTTCAGACACCGAGTTACAACAACTACGAGACTCAGTTAACCCACTCGACGATACACTGGACAGATTTGGTTTACAACTATACACACGAACCGTAGTGTTTATCAATGCACACGTCGCAAGTTAGCCATCGATAGCCATTATGGCGTTGTGGGGTGGCAGAGCTGTCTTGTAATCTGATCTATCACCTTGTCTGTTCGTCCACTTTCCTGTTTCGATGCTTAAATGTATGGCTATATTTCTGTCTTTTAAAAAGTGCACATTCACACTAGAAAGTGTTAAAATAAAATTGTTTAAATAGTATACTTTAGAGGCTTAATTTGTGTACCTCAATGTAATGAAGCGAAATAAAGCTTATCATATGATGATTTAATTCCGTACACATTATTATAATTTTATGGCTACGAACTTGAATTAGGGATACATGCCTCTACTTCAATTTCGCAACTATTATATTATTTATAGTAATGAAATCATCATGTTACGCCTTTTCGCTGCATTATATTTGTACCCACAATTTAAGTCTCTAAAAGTATGCCATTTTGTCAATTTTATTTTGAAGCACTCTGCTGTGACTATGCACCTTTAAATAATTATTAATACAATAATAATTGGACAGACTGGCAGGACCTCTGAAAGACTGACGGACCGAAATACCAAAACAATCAACTTATACATGTTGATAGTGGCAAGTAAAAATTCAATAGAATATAGGCCTAACTGGTTGAAAATATTACTGTTGAATGCTGATGAAAGTTGTTTATATTGTTCCAGCTGATGAAGGTTGTTTATATTGTACCAGCTGATGAAGTTTGTTTATATTGTACCAGCTGATGAAAGTTGCTTATATTGTACCAGCTGATGAAAGTTGCTTATATTGTACCAGCTGATGTAAGCTGTGTATATTGAACCGGCTGATGAAAGTTGTTTATAGTGTACCAGATGATGAAAGTTGTTTATATTGTACCAGATGATGAAAGTTGTTTATAGTGTACCAGATGATGAACGTTGTTTATATTGTAGTGGCTCATGAAAGTTGTTTATATTGTACCAGCTGATGAAAGTTGCTTATATTGTACCAGCTGATGAAAGTTGTTTATAGTGTACCAGCTGATGAAAGTTGCTTATATTGTACCAGCTGATGAAAGTTGTTTATATTGTACCAGCTGATGAATGGTGCTTATATTGTACCAGCTGATGAATGCTTATATTGTATCAGCTGATGAGTTGCTTATATTGTACCAGCTGATGAGTTGCTTATATTGTATCAGCTGATGAAAGTTGTTTATATTGTACCAGCTGATGAAAGTTGCTTATATTGTACCAGCTGATGAAAGTTGTTTATATTGTACCAGCTGATGAATGGTGCTTATATTGTACCAGCTGATGAGTTGCTTATATTGTACCAGCTGATGAATGGTGCATATATTTTACCAGCTGATGAAAGTTGCTTATATTGTACCAGCTGATGAATGGTGCTTATATTGTACCAGCTGATGAGTTGCTTATATTGTACCAGCTGATGAATGGTGCTTATATTGTACCAGCTGATGAAAGTTGCTTATATTGTACCAGCTGATGAATGGTGCTTATATTGTACCAGCTGATGAAAGTTGCTTATATTGTACCAGCTGATGAAAGTTGCTTATATTGTAACAGCTGATGAATGGTGCTTATATTGTACCAGCTGATGAATGGTGCTTATATTGTATCAGCTGATGAAAGTTGCTTATATTGTATCAGCTGATGAAAGTTGTTTATATTGTACCAGCTGATGAAAGTTGCTTATATTGTACCAGCTGATGGATGGTGCTTATATTGTACCAGCTGATGAATGGTGCTTATATTGTACCAGCTGATGAATGGTGCTTATATTGTACCAGCTGGTGAAAGTTGCTTATATTGTACCAGCTGATGAATGGTGCTTATATTGTACCAGCTGATGAAAGTTGCTTATATTGTACCAGCTGATGAAAGTTGTTTATATTGTACCAGCTGATGAATGCTTATATTGTACCAGCTGATGAATGGTGCTTATATTGTACCAGCTGATGAAAGTTGTTTATATTGTACCAGCTGATGAATGCTTATATTGTATCAGCTGATGAGTTGCTTATATTGTACCAGCTGATGAAAGTTGCTTATATTGTACCAGCTGATGAAAGTTGCTTATATTGTACCAGCTGATGAATGGTGCTTATATTGTACCAGCTGATGAAAGTTGTTTATATTGTACCAGCTGATGAAAGTTGCTTATATTGTACCAGCTGATGAATGCTTATATTGTACCAGTTGATGAATGTTGCTTATATTGTACCAGTTGATGACAGTTGTCCATATTGTACCAGCCGATGAAAGTCGCTTATATTGTACCAGCTGATGAAAGTTGCTTATATTGTACCAGCTGATGAAAGTTGCTTATATTGTACCAGCTGATGAAAGTTGCTTATATTGTATCAGCTGATGAATGGTGCTTATATTGTACCAGCTGATGAAAGTTGCTTATATTGTACCGGCTGATGAAAGTTGTTTATAGTGTACCAGCTGATGAAAGTTGCTTATATTGTACCAGCTGATGAAAGTTGTTTATATTGTACCAGCTGATGAATGGTGCTTATATTGTACCAGCTGATGAATGCTTATACTGTATCAGCTGATGAGTTGCTTATATTGTACCAGCTGATGAGTTGCTTATATTGTACCAGCTGATGAAAGTTGCTTATATTGTACCAGCTGATGAATGGTGCTTATATTGTACCAGCTGATGAATGGTGCTTATATTGTACCAGCTGGTGAAAGTTGCTTATATTGTACCAGCTGATGAATGGTGCTTATATTGTACCAGCTGATGAAAGTTGCTTATATTGTACCAGCTGATGAAAGTTGTTTATATTGTACCAGCTGATGAATGCTTATATTGTACCAGCTGATGAATGGTGCTTATATTGTACCAGCTGATGAAAGTTGTTTATATTGTACCAGCTGATGAATGCTTATATTGTATCAGCTGATGAGTTGCTTATATTGTACCAGCTGATGAAAGTTGCTTATATTGTAACAGCTGATGAAAGTTGCTTATATTGTACCAGCTGATGAATGGTGCTTATATTGTACCAGCTGATGAAAGTTGTTTATATTGTACCAGCTGATGAAAGTTGCTTATATTGTACCAGCTGATGAATGCTTATATTGTACCAGTTGATGAATGTTGCTTATATTGTACCAGTTGATGAGAGTTGTCCATATTGTACCAGCTGATGAATGTCGCTTATATTGTACCAGCTGATGAAAGTTGCTTATATTGTACCAGCTGATGAAAGTTGCTTATATTGTACCAGCTGATGAATGGTGCTTATATTGTACCAGCTGATGAATGGTGCTTATATTGTATCAGCTGATGAAAGTTGCTTATATTGTACCAGCTGATGAATGGTGCTTATATTGTATCAGCTGATGAAAGTTGCTTATATTGTATCAGCTGATGAAAGTTGTTTATATTGTACCAGCTGATGAATGGTGCTTATATTGTATCAGCTGATGAAAGTTGTTTATATTGTATCAGCTGATGAAAGTTGCTTATATTGTATCAGCTGATGAAAGTTGCTTATATTGTACCAGCTGATGAATGGTGCTTATATTGTATCAGCTGATGAGTTGCTTATATTGTACCAGCTGATGAAAGTTGCTTATATTGTACCAGCTGATGAAAGTTGCTTATATTGTATCAGCTGATGAATGGTGCTTATATTGTACCAGCTGATGAAAGTTGCTTATATTGTACCGGCTGATGAAAGTTGTTTATAGTGTACCAGCTGATGAAAGTTGCTTATATTGTACCAGCTGATGAAAGTTGTTTATATTGTACCAGCTGATGAATGGTGCTTATATTGTACCAGCTGATGAATGCTTATATTGTATCAGCTGAGTTGCTTATATTGTACCAGCTGATGAGTTGCTTATATTGTACCAGCTGATGAAAGTTGCTTATATTGTACCAGCTGATGAATGGTGCTTATATTGTACCAGCTGATGAAAGTTGTTTATATTGTACCAGCTGATGAATGGTGCTTATATTGTACCAGCTGATGAATGCTTATATTGTATCAGCTGATGAGTTGCTTATATTGTACCAGCTGATGAGTTGCTTATATTGTACCAGCTGATGAAAGTTGCTTATATTGTACCAGCTGATGAATGGTGCTTATATTGTACCAGCTGATGAATGGTGCTTATATTGTACCAGCTGGTGAAAGTTGCTTATATTGTACCAGCTGATGAATGGTGCTTATATTGTACCAGCTGATGAAAGTTGCTTATATTGTACCAGCTGATGAAAGTTGTTTATATTGTACCAGCTGATGAATGCTTATATTGTACCAGCTGATGAATGGTGCTTATATTGTACCAGCTGATGAAAGTTGTTTATATTGTACCAGCTGATGAATGCTTATATTGTATCAGCTGATGAGTTGCTTATATTGTACCAGCTGATGAAAGTTGCTTATATTGTACCAGCTGATGAATGCTTATATTGTATCAGCTGATGAGTTGCTTATATTGTACCAGCTGATGAGTTGCTTATATTGTACCAGCTGATGAAAGTTGCTTATATTGTACCAGCTGATGAATGGTGCTTATATTGTACCAGCTGATGAATGGTGCTTATATTGTACCAGCTGATGAATGCTTATATTGTACCAGCTGATGAATGGTGCTTATATTGTACCAGCTGGTGAAAGTTGCTTATATTGTACCAGCTGATGAATGGTGCTTATATTGTACCAGCTGATGACAGTTGCTTATATTGTACCAGCTGATGAAAGTTGTTTATATTGTACCAGCTGATGAATGCTTATATTGTATCAGCTGATGAGTTGCTTATATTGTACCAGCTGATGAAAGTTGCTTATATTGTACCAGCTGATGAAAGTTGCTTATATTGTACCAGCTGATGAATGGTGCTTATATTGTACCAGATGATGAAAGTTGTTTATATTGTACCAGCTGATGAAAGTTGCTTATATTGTACCAGCTGATGAATGCTTATATTGTACCAGTTGATGAATGTTGCTTATATTGTACCAGTTGATGAAAGTTGTCCATATTGTACCAGCTGATGAATGTCGCTTATATTGTACCAGCTGATGAAAGTTGCTTATATTGTACCAGCTGATGAAAGTTGCTTATATTGTACCAGCTGATGAAATTGGACATCATGTTTGTACCTTGGAAACCAGCTGTCTATTTCGAAATCGTTTGACCGAAACTCGTTGCTTCCACCAGAAACAGTAACTTTCAAATACAATGTTTTGAAAAGGATCAATAGTGAATTAACAGTAGCGAATTAATCGCTCCGCATCGGCGCCTATAGAGAATACTATCCACAACACTTACGAAACAATATTCGGGTGTTTTCGTTATATTCAAGTACGCTGTATACATACGCACACAGTTGGCCAACGGCGAAATGTGACGCACCAGCTACGTCAACAATTGGTTCCAAGCTAAGTAAAAATTTAGTAAAGGCTTTTCCTCAAATAATTCCGATTCATTTCCATTTTTCCGGTGGTAGTTTACTTAAAGATGCATGTTCAGAGCAGATTGCGTGAACATAAGATTGTTAAAATTGTATACGTTTAGAGGCTTAAATTGTGTGCATAGAAGTAAGGAAACGAAATAAATCTTAACATATGAAGATTTCATTCCGTATAAATTATTATAATTCTTTTAGTTGTGAATTTGAAAATAGGGACTCGTAAAGAAATTGAATAAATTTTAACATATGATGATTTCATCACGTATAAATTATTTAATTCTTTTAGTTGTGAATTTGAAAATAGGGACTCGTAAAGAAATTGAATAAATTTTAACATATGATGATTTCATCACGTATAAATTATTATAATTCTTTTAGTTGTGAATTTGAAAGTGTCTCTAATTCAATTTCACAACTTAAAATTTATATTAATTTATAGTGATGAAATCATCATATGTTAAAATTTATTTCGTTTCTTTACATCTAGGTCCAGAATTTAAGCCTCGAAAAGTTGTGAATATGTACCTTTAATATTGTATGAAATTAGCAATAAACGTCATTTGCTTTACCCTTCCTTTAAACAGAATTAATTTCTTGTTCAAATGGGAATACGATAGGACGTGTGTCTTATACATGCATCTCCCATACACATATTCTACAGCAAATACATCATTATCAGCAGTATATCCACAAACCCACACACACGCAAGCACGCACGCACGCACGCACGCACGCACGCACACACACCACCACCACCACTGTCCCCGCGAGCTTGCAAGAAGTGTGGACACAGGTATTGCATTAATATGCAAATATCGCTGTATCAGCAATATCTGCTTGCCCATATTGTAGGACGGTCGATCGAATGAAAGTTATGACCGGGTCTGATTTGTAAAACGTGTCGCACGTTTCTGAAAAAACACCCCAGCACGTTCCTAAAAAAACGAAATACTAAGTAAATATCTTCAAAAGCTTTGAAATTAATGCAGCAACAACGTCCAGTGAAATTATTTTGCAAACTAGTGCCCCTTACCCTCCCCCCCCCCACCCCCTCTCTCTCTCTCTCACGATTAACTGGAGAAAATGACCAATTCTCCTTATACCACATTCGAGTGTACGCATTGTATATTATTGATAAATCAATTTAATAACTGTTGAATATTCTGAAACTAATTTGCCTTGTGAGTATGTTCAATGCAGTTTCTCTCTGTGCCTTTTTCAAGTGTACGAACTGTATGTCATATATAAATCAGAAATTTAATGACTTTCGAATATTTTGAAAATAATTTGGCTGAAAAACACTAAAGTTACCTTCTCTTTGTGCAATTTTCAAGTGTACTGTGTGAGTCAGAATCTAATAGCTGTTGAATATTTCGACCGTTCTCCTTGTGTTACTTTCGAGTGTATGAATTGCATTTTGTTGATTAATTTATAATGAACATAATTATGTATATCAAATCTACCGTCATGAAATATACTGTCAACTGTAATGCCTCACATGCATGAGTGTAATAAAGTGAACTTGAACTTGAGACCATATAAGAAAACAGACTGAGGCGGGCGGCACGGTCTAGGCGGCGGTAAATGTGTTTCCACGATTAGATAGATTGTTCAATCTGTTGTACGACGTGTACTGCACCCAACGGGTCGTGCAAATAATTGTATAATCAAGGGACCGTTACAATTTATCCATCCATCACATGATGTCATAATCACCTACGTGACGTGGGCATGAATGACTCCATTAAGTCCGTCTTAACCGCTTAATAGTCCGACACGCCGCACGAATTGTATGTCTTGCTATTAATAAACATACTGTTGAATATTTTGAAACTAATTTGACTGTATGCAGCAAAAGAAAAATTAGTTTCAAAATATTTAACAGCTTACACAGTAGTTTTCTGGAAATTGATAGTCAGGGAGTTCAGAGATCGATCACTGGCATAGCTACTCGATACGGGAACGGAGTGTGAGGGCGAGGGTTGCGCAATGGGACGATGCTATCACATCGGCTGAAACAAAAATTGTGAGTGTAGGTTCAAAACTCTTCGAGATCTGGCCCGGACAAGACAATTTTTTACGAATTTTAGCCATTCACGTGCGATAGATAACTCTGGCGAATATGGGTGGATTTTGCCGAAACGAAATCATGATCCTTCGTCTATACCGAACACATCTGATTTCTCCCGGTGTATAGTCTCCAACATAATATGTGTGTGTTATTAAACGTATTAGGTCGTCGAATATTGTGTCAGATCAATATACCCAATACAATTTTATTTGTGATAAAAATATGTAAATTTGCGTCTGTTCAATTTCCCTTCAAATTACCAAACAATAATTTTAAGAATTTGTGAAGGCTATATAGGCCTATTCGGTCTCCAGAAAACTGTACACAATGTGTGAAATTTGACGCGCAATAACGTTCAAAATACACTTACCACTGCCAGAAAAATAGACAATCGGTCCTCTCGGCAGTAAACGCGCTGGAATATGTTGACGTCAGAATATGACGTCAGACATCAGAAGCTGACGCCAGCAGCGCGTTTACCGCCAAGAATAACAGGGTTGTAACCTATATTACATAGGACCAATAGCTTTAGAAGTGTATGGTATTATGATTGGGGAGGTGGCGGGTTAAATTAGGAAGGGTATATTTGAACTATAATACTTTTATTAGTGAAGTTATTTCAATGCCTTTACGACAGTTAGAAAGTGATTTTTAATCTTAAAAAATAGCTCTAGGGTCCGATCAAAACCAATATCCAGCAAAGTATTTACACGAACCGATTTGTTATTTGCGACAGGTCAACTCGGGGAAATCGACCCTAAAATCGTAGCATGAATTTCCGCATTAAAGTGTGACCTTGTGGATACACGCATGCTTGTTAAGTGATGACGTCATTTAAGCGTTGTGACGTTTAATTTTAAATAATACGTCACAATTCTTATGACGTCAAACTATTCAGCGTAAAGACCAAGCACAACGGTAGCAAAAGTGGCTTTAATATACAAGATTGTGCAATAAATAATATAATAAAAAGTTTTATTTTAAAATATTACTCTGTTTTTCGTTGTATTTTTCAATTCTGTGTTGTCCTCGAAAAACCCGAAATAGAAACGCTCTATATTGTATGACGTCATCGGAGGGACCTATCGCTATCGTGCGAATAAGTCATTGTGACCCTGTTGCGCGATCGCGGATTGTTGTCAAATATGCCTAACCGTTGTGTGGCTTAAAGCTGCGCTAATACTGCAAACCAAACAAATGGAATTTCGCTGCATATTTTTCCGAACAAATAAAATTTATAGGCTAGGGTGCAGTGGGTAAATTCCATACAAAGAGAGCAGATTTCCGCGAACCCAAAGATGGCTCAGTACAACAGCCGTCGTCTGCTCTGCATTTCGGCGCAGATTGTTTTCGAGTAGAAGCACAGATGGTTATACTGACTGGTTATTATATACATAATTTGGAATGCTTATTTAGATTAATTATGAAAAAATGCGCACCCCATTAGGCCTAAGAAAGGCCCCCCCCCCCTCCCTCCCACTTTCTTGCCAACAAAAACCGCAAGAATAAAAAAAATACTACTTTGCCTATTACTACTACTACTACTACTACTACTACTACTACTTACGCCCTTTGTCTAAATATAAGGCCGGGTAACGTCAAATCACGACATCAAGAACTATTAACAGCTGTCTAGCTAGTCTATCTATAGTTCAAAACCAGTAATTTAGGTCAATCGTCTAGAGTCATTTGCAGCAGAGACATACATAGTACACCTATCTGTTTGCAATGCACTGTGTGATGCAACGCGGGTGTGAGGGGAGGGGATGGAGGAGGGGCATAATTATGCATTGTGACCTATTAGTTGGAGAACACCAGAATTTAAACATATTGAATATTTTGAAAAATATTTGACTGGTAGCTGTTGCAGCAACAGGTTCCAGTAAAACTGTTTTCAAAATATTCAACAGGTCTCCTGTGCAGTGGTCATACTTCCTCTCTTTTTTTCAGAGACCACTGACCTCTCTGTTAAGTAATAAAATATTATACTCAGTTTGAGTATGTCTGATCCTAATGAAATTGGTTGCTGCCAGGAAAAGTAGGCTTAACAACCGACAAGTCAGAACCCCCACCCAACCCCCTTCAACACACACACACACCATGCTTCACCAACAGTCCACACCACATCCAGAATTTAAAAAACAAGAGGCCCAAGGGGCTGTGGCGCTCACCTGGACCATTAGCATGTGAACCATTAGCATTTAAAGAGACATGATGGATAATTTTTGGAAAATCTAAGACTTTCACCCCTAAAATTGATCAATCAAAATTCAGAATAGAAGTTCTGGATTCTACCATGATAGGGTCACTCTAGCCAAAGTTGGTTGAAATATGTCAAGCAGTTATAGGTTTTTTTCATAAAATCTAAGATTGTGTTTTCACAAAAGTATGTTTTATCATTTTGACAATTTCTGGTACATTTTTCATAAAAATCAAAGATTTTCACCCCACAGATTGAGGAATAAAAATTCTGAACTGTAGTTCTGGAGCCTACGACCATAGGGTCCTTCCAGCCAAATTTGGTTGAAATCGGCCAAGTGGTTAATGAGGAGTAGTGTTTGAAAGCAAAAGTTGACAGACACGACGGATGGTCGCCACGGCATAAGGAGATTTGCAAGGTGGATGTGGCGCATCCTTGATCACAAAGTGAGAAAAGTTTTACCTACATGTGCCATTTACTGAAATTAACACTAGCCTGTTACCACTGTTAGCCCAACTCGGTGGCCTAGTAATAATTTAATAGCTAAAGTAAACCCTTTAATGTTCAAGGCAGTCAAAGACGTCATCTGAAGTGATCTTGAGGAATGTCTTTGTGCCGACCAAGAGGACTATTTTTTTTAATTTACCACTGGAATGACTGGCTAGATTACCGAACCAGTCATTACGGTGGTAAATTAAAAAAAAATAGTGTTGGAATCTGGGTCCTCAAATTGTCAACCAATGTATTATGAACAATTAAAAAAAATATAACTCATTTTACGCATCCCAATATATGTATTAATTAAGTGTATTGTGCTCATTGCCTCATGATGAATAAATATACTAGATGCTGGTCAACCTTTCCATCATTAGCGCTTCCGCAGTGGTCTTGATAAATGTCCATTTACAAATCAAGACTATTTTTGAAAATTTCCCACTGGAATGACTGGTTCGTTGGTTACAAAACCAGTCTCTCCGGTGGTAAATTTTCAGAAGTAATCTCTTGGGGTCTTGGTCAGTAAATGGACACACTAGTACACTGTTTATAGCTCAGTTCTCTCACCCCAATATATATTGTTGTCAATAGTGTGAATAAATATATAAAAAGATGCTACTGTTGCATCATTCTGCCATGTCTGTAGTTGCCTCGATAATGTCCATTTGCAGACCAACTAGACTATTTTTTAAAGTTTACCACTGGAATGACAGGTTAGATTACCAAAACAGTAATTTCATTGGTAAATCTTCAAAAGTAGTCTTCTTCTGGAATCTTGGTCAGCAAATGGGCATACACTATATATGACCCAGTTCGCTCTGGCAACCCCAATATGTATTGCTCTCAATAGCCTATACTGAAAGATGTTGCAATATTTCCATTAGTGTTTGTGTACCAGTAGTCCTCTTCATAAATGCCCATTTGCAAACCAAGAAGACTATTTTTGAAAATTTACCGCTGAGATAACTGGTTAGTTTATGGAACAAGTGATATCATTGGTAAATTGTTAAAAATAGTCATCTTAGTTTGCAAATAAACATTAAATTTTTCATCTTTCGCTAAGCATTTGCTAATCTGTGCCAATCCATGCTATCTAGACAAGTTTGTCTTTATTATCGGCCTAATATCATGGACGTATATTTTGTCCTTGATTTCAAGTTGCATCTTGTCATGATTCACAACTTGTACAATTTATCACTCTGAAATATGAAGAAACGTATGAAATGACTAAACATGGAAAATAATTACATGAATAAATACTGCTGTTTATTTCAATGACATAAGCTTCCTGTGTCTTAAAACTCTTAATTCCTTTCAATTTGAAACTGATTATAATCCAGGAAATAGAAAGTAACAACTGCGTTCTATGCGCATACTCGACGCCAATTGTTACATTGATTTTCTTGATTCATCTTGTTTCCGACATCATCATTTCAATCACTAAATTTATAATGTTAATTTGTGATGAGGTTATCGAAATATACGGCATAAACCTTTATTAGCCACCTATATTATTCAGAAAGTAGATCAGACTGACCTAGTAATTATATGGATGGTAGCTTTTGCCCAGCGGTACTCACTTGCCAAGTTTGAAGTCAATAGCTCTAAGTATGGCCAAACGTGCCACAATGGTAGTATTGTTTCTCATTGAGCCCAATACTAGAGAAAATGAAAGAAGTCAGAGAGGTACAATGAATCATTTTATTTAAATCAATGATTCTTTATAATAGGATAAAACATCTTGACAGGCACGCACACCCGAGTCATTGGCACCGACCCCATTTCTGATACTTGGTGGTCTCTGCAGAAAGTGAATCCAGGTGAAATTAAAGAGCGAACGAATGACTGTCTGGTTTATGAGCAGCCACTCCGAACTCACTTTGTTATCCCCCGAAGTCCAAAGCACCACCTAATCATCTACTGTGTCCACACACACAGTGACACGTGTTACACACTCACACCAACGGCTTGAAACGCTTGAAATAAATATATCACAATTTTATGAGCTAAATCACAATTGATGCGTGTACGGTGTTAGTATTGACAATAATAATAATAATAATAATAATAATAATAATAATAATAATAATAATAATAATAATAATAATAATGATGGTGACAATGAAGGTGATGATAGTAAAGTTCTATCAATGGAGTGACAATGATAATGATAAGACCGATGGCAGTGACAATGATTGTGATGATGGTGATGACTGCATCTTACTATGATGATGAGTGACAATGATGGTGATGACAACAACAGTGACATGATGAGAGTAACAATTATGGCGCTTACACTGTTGATTGTGGCCGACAGGGCCGTATTTAAGGGGGGGGGGGGTCAAGCGGGGCAAAAGCCCCGGGGCCCCCACAAGCAAGGGCCCACCCCCCAATTTAAAAATGCAAAAAAAAAAATATGCACTTTTTTGGAAGTTATAGGACATTTAAAGCAAACTTTATTAGTTAAGAACTCGTAATCATGCATTATAATTCTATTCTAATATTTGTGGGGGGCCCAATTCTTGTTTGGTGTTCGGCAACAATGTTAATTACGAAAATTTGCAAAATAAAATAATTTTACAACGAAAGAAAGCGCCATAATTCACCCTAAAAGTAGACTCTCTGGCCGTCTCAGAGCACCTAGATGTAAAAAAATGTATAGGTGAGGACCCCCAGACCCTCCACTCATTCTTTGCCCCGGGGCCCCATATATCTAAATACGGCCATGGTGACCGATAATGACAGTAAAAAGGCTTATGGAGATAATAGTACCAATAACAGAGAGATACATTTCTAGCTATGCCGTGTCCATTTTAGGTAAGCTCCACTCATGATTTGCCTGTGTTGGAATCTATCGAACCCTGAATTCCTAGAATACCATTATCGAGGTACCTACCTACACAGATAACCTCAGCTAACCTGATGAATATTTTGAAACTAATTTGACTGAGTGCTGTTTCTGCCATAGTCAGCGCACAGTCAAATTAGTTTCAAAATTTTCAATAGAATCGGCAGAATGATTATTAAATAGTACATCTATCAGACATACAATTTGTACACTTGACGGACTATTCCAGCTTCATGACGGAGTATTTATCTCAAATATGATTGTGACATCATCCTACATGTGATGTAATTGATTATGACGCCATATATTTGAACGACAGATTAGAGTCATCCGTAATGATGGGCCTAACAATGGTGACTGTGACAATTATGATAGTTATAGTTTTATGGTGACCATGATTTAAGTAACAATGAAGATAATAATGATGGCGGACAATGATAGAAATAATGATGCTGATTATTATGGTTTCAAATTTATGCTGACCATGACAATCCTTGTCAATCTTAGGTCAATAATAAAGGCAATCTGTTGAATATTTTGGAAAAGGTTTGACTGGAAGACATTGATGTCTAAGGCAGCAATGGCCTCCAGTTAAATTATTTTCAAATTCTTCAACGGAATATAATTTTAGGTATTATGCATTGGACAGAAAAATTCTTATATTTGGTAAGTAGGCCTACCTGTGAGTGTCAATGTAGATTGTAGTTTTATTATCACAGTGACACAGCAAAAGTGACAGCATGATAAAACATAAAGAAACAAGATGACAAACACAACCGAGGACATAACAAGCCAATGTCTTTGTCATATGCCTCGTAGATGATGATGATTTATGTTAGATGACACACCCTCTTTGTCCGTTTTTATGACACAGTCTCTTTGTCCTTTTGAGCCACCCAAATCATCATCAACCAGATTTAGGGTATGGACGCTCTAATAAGGCTAGGTACGGATTGACCGGTACGGTTTTGTTACGGAATCATTACGAAGTATAAGGCCTGTATGGCCTTTTGTTGGTCGAAATATTTGAGCTTAAAACTAACCATCACTATTTCCTGTTAAGGTTAATAAACGGTTGTGACTTGTGTCATGTAGATATGATGGATACATATATCTATACATCTTATGTATTCATAATAACATATTATACGTATATACACATTTACACTTCTAGACAGTACAAGGCGCATGAAAATCATACATGTCCACCTATGCTTAAATCATGGAAACAAAGTAGGCTATACATTCTACTAGGTACTGACAATCCCTGCCAGTTTCGTATAAACGGTTGTACACATGTGGATTCAAATACTGGATCTGAAGGCGATTTCTCCAGCAGATTTGCCTAAGCGGTTACACAGACTTCAGGTATGCTCGGCTACAAATGATTAACCAGTCGGGACAGCATCTGTCTTGAACATGCGTATGGCTCCAGAATGGTTCAAAATAAAACTGTTAAAATTATATACTCTTAGAGGCTTAAGTTGTATGCCTAGATATAATGAAACGAAATAAATCTTAGCATATGATGATTTCATTACGTATAAATTAATATAATTTTTTAAGTTGTCAAATTGAATTAGAGGCATGAGTTCCTAATTCAAATTCACAACTAAACCTACGAAATTTATTTATAAGGAATGGAATCATCATATTTATTTCGTTTCATTACATTGAGGTACACACTTTAAGCCTAAAGAATTATTTAATTTCAACAATTTTATTTTCATGCATTTTGGTGTGAATATGCACATTTAAATAAGTCGTGTGTATTCTTCCTCTGGCTTATTTATATACGGCAGGGTGCCATGCAGGAACCACCTTCGTGGAACCAGAGTTTTTGAGTATACGGGAACTAAACTTGATATGGGCATGCATCTT
Organism: Chaetoderma sp. LZ-2023a; assembly: GCA_034401795.1. Lineage (NCBI taxonomy): Eukaryota > Metazoa > Mollusca > Caudofoveata > Chaetodermatida > Chaetodermatidae > Chaetoderma > Chaetoderma sp. LZ-2023a. The sequence goes on from JAVVLW010004608.1 coordinate 87,130, forward strand.
ATGGAGGTGTGCAGTGTATGAAAAGTAGTTCAGCGTGACCTACTTTGGACATACTTTTCATGGTTCATTGAACATTACCAAACATTTTTGTCTGGTCTGTAGTGTCAAGGGTTTTTTGGTATACTGGATCTACACTCGATATGTGGATGCATCTTTGGGAGATGGTGTGCAGCGTATGAAAAATAGGTCAGCGTGACCTACCTTTGACCTACTTTTCATGGGCCACTAAACATTACAGAAGATTGTCCGGGCTGAGGTTTCAAGAGTTTTTGTTATACATGAAGTAAACTTGGTGTATCGATGCAGTATATGCTGAAGGTGTGTTGTTTATGAAAAGTATGCCAGCGTGACCTACTTTGCACGATTCATTGAACATTACAGAACATCTTTGTCCCGGTTGTATTTACAAGAGATTTTGGTATATTGTAACTAAACTTAGTGTATGGATGCATTATACACTGAAGGCATGTTGCATATAAAAAGTAGGTCATCGTGACCTACTTTTTATTGTTCACTGAACATGCTTTTGACATACTTTTCATGGTTCACTGAACATTAGAGAATTTGTGTCCGTGCCATGGTTTCAAGAGTATCCATGCCCTTCAGGGAGTGTGATTATTGCCAATAGCAATTTTAATTTAATGGAGTTTATATAATCAAGCGCAAGTAGTTAAGTAGTTCTCCATAAGAGTTAATTGTAGAATCTTCGTGAGAAACCTCTATCCCGAATCTTCCATATTCTGATCTTGACACTGAATATTGGGTCATCGGCTCACATCTGTGAAGTTAGTATCATAGCCCGACTCCAATGTTTTAGTGTAAGATTAGGAGCCGAGAAACTTCACCTTATATGATAGGTCATATAGCATAGACGGTCTTGAAAGGAGTTCCATAGAGAGTTGCAAATCAAATTTAACAAGCATTCTCTAAGTATTGTTTTGCAATACATGTCCCCTACCTGGTGATATAAATCTTTAGAGATTGACAGTCAAAAACTCCATTAAAAATTGACAGAAGCAGCTGAAACTCGAACTTGATCTGTAACTTCTCATAACATAGCAATAAACCAAGTTTCAGTTATATATGGTGAAGGAGAAGGAAAAAATCGTGAAAGCTGATATGTTTGTATTTCATAAGTCGAAAGATGACGCATCAAAAATGACGCAAACGCCTGAAATTCGAACTTGGTCTGTAATTTCTCATAATAAAGTAATAGACCAATTCTCAGTTGAATATCTTGAAAGACTGCGAGAAAAAGGGCGGAAACTCGAACTTACTCTGTAACTCCTTATACTAAAGCGATGTACCAATTTTCCCTTAAATATCTTGAAGGCTTGCGAAAGAAGTGCGGAAAGCTGATATTTTTCGTCTAAAGCGGGCATAACTCATCACAAATTTACGCATACGCCTGAAACTCGAACTTGGTTTGTAACTTCTCATAACAAAGCAATGTCGCAGTTCTCAGTATAATATCTTGAAAGACTGCGAAAAAAAGTGCGGAAACTAATATTTGTTGTATTTCATACGTCGAAAGGGGCATAACTCCATGAAAAATTGACGAAAATGTCTGACACTCGAACATGCTCTGTAACCCCTTATACTAAAGCGATGTACTGATTTTTCCTTAAATATAAAGTGCGAAAAAAAGTGCGGGAAGCTGATATTTTTCGTATTTCCTAAGTCGAAAGGGGACATAACTCCATCAAAAATTTACGCATATGCCTGAAACTCGAACTTGGTCTGTAACCTCTCATAACAAAGCAATGTAGCAATTCTCAGTATAATATCTTTAAAGACTGCAAAAGAAAAGTGCGGAAAACTAATATTTTTCGTATTTCATGTCGAACGGGGGTGGGGGTGCATAACTCCATGAAAAATTGACAAAAATGTCTGAAACTCGAACTTGCTCTATAACTCCTTATACTAAAGGGATGCACCGATTTTCGCTTAAATATCTTGAAGGAGTGTGAAAAAAGTGCGGTAAGCTGATATTTTTCGTATTTCTTAAGTCGAAAGGGGGCATAACTCCATCAAAAATTTACGCATACACCTGAAACTTGAACTTGGTCTGTAATTTCTCATAACAAAGCAATATACCAATTCTCAGCTGAATAGCTTGATGGATTGCGAGAAAAAAATGCGGAAAACCAGCTGCGACAGACGAACAGATAGACGGACGGATGGACAGATGGAGTGCAAACCTATAGTCCCCCCCCCCCCAACCCCCACCCCATCCGGTTTTACCGGTGGGGACTAATAATGTGCTTAATTTATTTGAAAGTAAATGAGAAGTCGTTTGAGGTATATTTATTGCCTTACTATAATTTATCCGTTTTAAACGTTACTATGTCGTTTATTATTCAATCTTATACTGCACCATTGGGCATCACTGACATGAGCGAGGAACATAATCTTTTGTATAATTATGCGATTCTTATCGTCCATATGTTTGAATGCTATTGTTATTTATTACTCAAACCCGTATGTCAATTCTTCAATTTATTGCTTCTGTTGCGGCTCCTGCTGGCGCTACTACTACTACTACTACTACTACTACTACTACTACTACTACTACTACTACTACTACTACTACTACTACTACTACTACTACTACTACTGTTTTAAACTTGGCCAAAACCTTGGGAATCTAATATCTAAGTCATAAAAGTTGTGACGCTTCGCCTCCCACGCATGACTTCTGGAATGATCGGAAATTTGACAATGGGGCCACATGTGTTGACCTCTGGCAAAGTTTTGTGTTTAACAAAATGCACATGAATTTTCGTCGGCAGCCCCACTGCTGGCAGAATCATCGAACCTGTTAGCCACATAAGTATGTCTGACAGCTGGAGAGTGACTGTTGCATTGTTTACTACGAGCTGCGCTCTTCCAGCTGAAATATAAAAAAATATAAAACCATTTATTTCTCTTGTGCACATATACACAGTCTAGCGACCCAATATTCAATTTGGCCAATTTGAAAAACCCCACGACCGTTTGTAAATGGCGCTGACCCATATACCAATTTGCTATCGGCGTTCCCGTTTGTAAACGGTGCACGGCGCATATGCAAATTGGTTATCGGCACTCCCATTTGTAAACGGCACACTTCCCATATGCCAATATCACACTTGCTGTGACGTCATAGTGGAACAATCGCTAAGCAAAGCTAATACAGGCAACACTGTTTAACCAGGGTAATTTTTTCATTCTATTGTATTTATATCCTTGATGCTGTATAACTGAAACAGCTGGGCAGCTCCAAAGGCAGCTATAGACAAATTCGATGCCTGCCACCGCAAACACCTGCGCACCATCACTGGGCACCGATGGCCAGACAGCATAATTTCCAACGATGCACTATACAAGATGTGTAATACGTCGCCGCTGTCTGTAAAAGTCGCCCAGCAAAGATGGGCCATGTTTGGCCATGTGCTAAGGGTGCCAGAAGAGACACCAGCACAGACAGCCTTGGAATTCGCTCTACTCTGAGCCAGCAAATACAAAGCCAGGAAAGGACGTCATTGCATAAATCTGCTAAGCGTGCTACGAGGTGACCTCAAGAAAGCATGACTCGGTACACTCAAGTCAAGAATGGACCTGAGGAAGCTACGGATTTCGGCGGAGGACAAGACACAGTGGGCAAAAGCGAAGGACTGATTGCAGCTATGGGATGTTTCTACTACTACATCCATCATACATTAAGGTAGTGAGACAGAGGTTAAGATGATATCAAAATTAACACTATCCACTGCGTTGCTTTTACGGTCCGATATGGAGGTAGACTGGATCCCAATATATGTAGTCTCCGAAGTGGAGTCTGTGTAGTAGTCTAGTCGTTGTGATGACGTAATAAGATGACCGCTCATTACATTAGAGATTTATTCTCGAACAAGCCACGCCTTTATTTTTAGATTGCAACTAAGTATATACTTGATATTTCACGACAGACTCAGGGTCTGCAGCGAAAGAAAAAAAATTATATGGGGATTCGGCGGAGTAACTAACTGGTTTTCTCGATCGCAAAGGTGTTACCTAACTATTGTTAGCTTGTTTATCGTAGCGCTTTGTGTTGTGATTAGTAATTATTAGATACGTGCATGGCACGGCGGGATAGAAACACAATGAACACATGTGTGAATTGCTTATAATTTACTCATGTACTGCTAAAATGTGACGGAAAAATTGATTTCGGATTTCAAACAAACATGAACCTTTTGACGATTTTCCGATTTTTCCTCAATTACATGTACATCGTAAAAATCGCGATTTAAAAAATAAATCGAACTTCACGATTAAATCGACAAATCGTGCAAACCTACTTTGAACTGCGACTCTAGCGATAGTTATTATCGGATCTCTACCATACGTGGGTAGGATGTTACCCTTGGAGTCCTGGAGGCGTTTGATTGATCTGCAGGACACATGGGCAAGTGACAGGGTACACTGTGACGCCCTTTTATGTTTCCACCACACCTGGGCCTGTGCCCAGATGGTATGGCACCCCTTTGGCCTAAAAATTACCACTACTTTTAGGGCATAGATTACCTCCATTTACCCATAGAAGCTGATTCAGATTGTTAGATTGAATGAAATGTTAGGTTTTAGGAACACCCACCCATCTTTGAAAATTTCTCAGTTATTTGACCCCTCAGGGCTTTTTCCATGATTTTCATGAAAACTTTACTAACAGTATGTCCCAAATGCTGGATGCAATGGTGATGGTTTCGATGTGATCCAAACTCACGGTCAAAGCCACGCAGTAGAGTCGCAAGATAGCAGTTTTCGATTTTGGCATAGATTACCTCTCTTTACCCATACAAGCTAATTAAGAGTCTTAGATTGAATGAAATTTTATACTTTGGTTCCAAGGACCCACACAAACGTTGCAATTTCTCGGTTATTTGACACTTCAGGGCCTTTTCCTTGATTTTCATGAATGCTACTATAGTATATCACATATGCCGGATCCAATCGTGATGGTTTCGGAGTAACACGACCTCAAGGTCAAGGTCGCTGAGTATAGTTGCAAGATAACAGTTTTCTTTTTTTTGGCATAGATTACGTCGCTTTGCCCATATAAGCTGATTAAGAGTCTTAAATTGAATAAAATGTTATATTTTGATGCCAAGGACCCACACAAACTGCAATTTCAAATTGCAAATTTTGCCCCTTCAGGGCCTTTTCCTTGATTTTCATGAAAACTTTACCATACATATATTACAAATGCCGGGTCCAATGGTAATGGTTTCGGAGTGATCCGGCCTCAAGGTCAAGGTCACGCAGTAGAGTCGCAAGAGAGCAGTTTTCGATTGTCCCTTTACCCATATAAGCTCTTTAAGAGTCTTAAAATGAATGAAATTTTATATTTTGAATTTTGAATCCAAGGACCCACACACACTTTACAATTTCTCGGTTATTTGACACTTCAAGGCGTTTTCCTTGATTTTCATGAAAACTTTACCAATGGTATGTCACACATACTGACCCAATGTTGATGATATTGAAGTGATCCAGCCTCAAGGTCAAGGTCACCCACTAGAATCGCAAGATACCAGATTTAGTTTTACATAGATTACCCCCACCCCACCCCCTTTATCCACACATGCTGATTTAGAGTCTTACATTGAGTTACTTACGCCTAGGGTAGCTTACGCCCTAGAGTTGCGCCTTATATTTACGCATTTTCTAGGGTTTTTCATTGATTAGGCATCAATGTTACCCGTTTTCGTTTCTTGCAGAAATCGATTCCCCTTAATCATGCATGCCCATTGGGCATATTAGATCATATTGGATGATATTACTTGGCCAGAGATCGCAGATTTACAGTTACTTCAGTAAATGTGTTCTAGTTATGTTTGTTTTCTGTGTGTTTATGCCATTGTTGTGGTATATGGTAATAGAGTATTTTAACCTTCATTGTTTTGATATGTTAAGTTTGTATTGGTATTCATATACTATTAATCAAGCCTGCTATTTCACACGATTTTTATGGGGGTTTGCAAGCCTTTTTTTTAAAGAAGTTCCTCCGTCAAACGTGTCCGACTGTCGGATTTAAAAAAAAAAGAAAAAAAAGTAGTAGCAGTAGTAGCAGTAATAGCAGCAACAGCAGCAGCATGAGTAGCAGTAGCAGTAGCAGTAGCAGTAGCAGCAGTAGTAGCGGTAACAGCAACAGCATCATTCGTAGTAGTAGTAGTAGTAGTAGTAGTAGTAGTAGTAGTAGTAGTAGTAGTAGTAGTAGTAGTAGTAGTAGTAGTAGTAGTAGTAGTAGTAGTAGTAAAAGATAAGATTCCGAACGCATTCTCCATGAGTCTGCTAACACGCACGCACCCACCCACCCACCCACTCACTCACTCACGCATATGAGCGCGCTTACACACGCACGCACGCACGCGCGCGCACGCACGCACGCGCGCGCACGCACACACACGCACGCACGCGCATAATGTATAAAGTGAGATATTGGGACAGCACTGAGTTGGGATTCGCTGATGAAATTGGTCAACAAAATATATGGCTGTACGATGGGCAAAGTGTTTCAAGCCCAGATTTCGCTAATATTTTCTCAGAATGTGGGAATGAAGCTCCCGAAAAGTGGCCATTTCAGCCGCTCATTTAGCAAACGTACCATGATGATATTTTAATAATCTTGGCGCGCGAGAGAGAGAGAGAGAGAGAGAGAGAGAGAGAGAGAGAGAGAGAGAGAGAGAGAGAGAGAGAGAGAGAGAGAGAGAGAGAGAGAGAGAGAGAGAGAGAGTACAAAGTGTGTCTATCGATTCGTATCAACTACTGCTTAAGAAATCGTTCCGTCAACCCATACCTTTTGAGGAATTGTAGTCACAAATAATCCGTTTTCATAGGATTTTAGCGACAGAAAAAACCTTTGAATCATCATATTCTACCTTTTTCAAAGACCTCAAACCAAGAGGGTACTGAAGTCTGAAACTCTGCATAACTTGGAAATTATCTCAGATAATGCATCAATGATCGGCCTATTGAACCAAATCTGTCATAACCGTCCGATTATTGTTGAAGGAGAATCTAAAAAATGTGGTATGAAAACATGTAAGGTGGACAAATATCTTCAGAACCAACGGGCATTCATGGTGCAGAATAAGATTTAAAAACCCCAGTAGGCCTATATATGTGACAGGCAGGCGGACGGACGCCTAGACAGACAGACGGACGGACGGATAGGCAGGCAGACCGGCAGGCAGACAGCCAGGTGGCAGGCGAGCGGGTTGTCGAGCGAGGGAGCTGGCTGAATGAACAACCAAACGAACAACGTCTTGACCAATTGACCAAACTTTGAGATACATCACGGAATAAGCTTTTGTGACTGGCTGGCTGACTGAGGGACATGGTGGTTTATTGAGCTGCTACCAACAGCTAAAAATAATCATTTGGCAAACAATTCTCATGGAATGTAAAGTTCTATGTTTCTATGTTTCTGGTACCTCTGAGCAATAACGCGCACGTCCTTAACGCGCCCGGCTTGTTCAGTAGTCCGATGCGTACTATATGCTTGCATACCGGACGTCCTCGTACCCGCAGACGACTTTTATAAGCTTGAGGTATGTTTCGTCTTCGAAAGAGCTGAAAACTAAGAATAAAATAAATTGCTCAAAGGCCAGAATGCCTTTTTCGTCTTTAATTAATTGTGCAATGTCATTTGAAGCCGAATTAATTTAATAAGATTCATTGGTCAATGGACCAAGCATATTTCATACGTCATTGTTGTTACTGAGCAATGAAGAAATCATATTTGACACTAGTGACAAATAACACAAGGACAGGTTAGATTATTAACAAATTGGACAAGAAAGCCTACCATTGACCTTATTGTCAAACATCTAAACCATATTTACCAACCATCCACATTCGTGTCAGAGCGGGAAATGCTAAAATAGTTTATCATTGACGCAATTGACAAACGTAATAAGTACAATTGAGCAATCGGGAATATTTACCAATGGGGGAATTGTCGCAGGCAAATGTAAGAGATGGGGATGTTGAAATCGTTTGGCACAATTGACCAACTAGGCAAGTACCATTGATCAATATATTATTGATTTTTTTTATTTAATCATATTTTATTGTAACATTTGCACAATGGGAACGGACACAATTTCTTACAACTTAGATTTGCCCTGTCCCTACCGTCGCCATTTACCCCCACCCACCCAACCCCTCCTCTCAACTGCCACCATGCTTTCACCAGGGTTTCTCTTCTCGTTTCTTACACGAAACAAAACGAGAGAAACGAGAAATGAGACCCAGTCACCTCCGACCCCCGCCCACCCCGCACATTGAAAATGGCTCCACTTCTGTGTATTTAGGTAAACCTGAAATTTTAACCGCCTCATGACGTGTAACGAAAAGTTTGAGGAGATTAACGGTTTAGCGAGCCTTCATTGCATCCCCATCATCCCATCTCAAGTCATCATCATCGTCGTCGTTGTCGTCGTCGTCTGCGGCATCGCATCATCGTGGATGATCCGAAAAGCAATATGAGAGTAATACATTGTGAGTAAGGGAAGACCTCTATACACAGTAACGACAGCGGAAGTAACGGATTAAAGTATATAGCATATCTATAGTCATTTGTATCATAAACATTTAACAGTAACGATAGCGGAAGCAAAAGATTAAAGTAAATAGCATATATACATATATATATATATATATATATATATATATATATATATATATATATATATATATATATATATATATATATATATATATATATATATATATATATATATATACAGACAGACAGTCATTTGTATTATAACCATGTAACCATGACAACAAAAATACGGACTATTCCTACATCATATCAAACGTTGGCAACATATATATATATATATATATCATTATTTGCACGACCACTGAATAACACACATACAGTCTTTTCTGGATTAAATTTAACAAGCTACATATCTGCCCAGTCGGCTCGTTTGATTAGATCACGATTTAAGGACACCTCCATAACATTACTACTGTTTGAAGAGTAGCATAACGTGGTGTCATCCGCAAAGAGGGGCGCTAAATTCTCCAAATTATCGGCAATGCGATTTACATACATAATAAAAGTGGCCCTAAGACCGAACATTGAGGCACAACTGCTTGAATGTCGCCCAATTCTGATATAGTTTGATTTGCTGATACAAGTTTTCTAGCCATAGTAAAAGGCTGCCACAAATTCCTTACTGATTTAATTTAAACAAAAGACCTTTGTGCCATATCCTCTCAAATGCTTTGACACATCGCAGAATATTGAGCAAGTTTGTTAACGCTCATTGAGACCCTGAGCAATTTGATTATATATATGTATATTAGTTGATACACAGTCGAGCATCCAGGACGACAGCCGGATTGATATTGTATTGAAATACAAATTCGCAAATTGTATTGATTCATGTAACTATATAATTGTTTAAATACCAGACGTTCCATTAATTTACCAACACAACTTAGTAATGACACATGTCTATAATTAGCTGGATCACTCTCAGCACCATTCTTGAACAATGCCACTACATGTACAGTTCTCCACTGTGATAGGAAACGACAGTCAGTTAGCGATTTATTAAAAAGAATGCTGAGAGGAATGGCGATTTCTTTTAGACACATTTTGAGCAGTTTAAGGCTGATTTTGTCCGGACCCTATGCCTTGTTTGTTGCTAGTAATGAAATTGCCTCTTCTATTTCCTGTACAGAGAGCAAACTATGGTTTATTCGGCCGCCGCATTTGAGTCTAAAAGTTGGAAGAACAACATTACTATCATCTAATTTGGAAATATTTACAAATTATCAATTCAGCAGATCTGCTTGTTCTTGATACGAGAAGGCGATATCCTCCACGTCTCCTTGCACGTTTTTGTACACAAGAGGTGGAATTTTACTATGGTGGCTCTCTCCCGTAACTAATGACCGGACGATTTTCCAATATTTCTTACAGTTTCGCACAGAAAGGTCGCTTAATTCCTCGTCCAAGTTATTAATATATGTTTGCCTCACGTAAGTTTTCATCTTGTTGATCAGGTTCGTATGTTCTCTATAATTATCCCAATCTGACTGTTTTCCGGTACGTCTATATTATTTACCAATGGGACTTCAAGTGTCCATTTTCAAGTTGTACAGAAGCAAAAATTGTAATTTATTGTTCAATAAAAATGCACCAAAATATATGTTTCCATTGATACATCAACAACACAATAGGTGTCAATACATTAAAAGAGCGCCATTCTTCACGTTTTTGAGGGGCCACACCATTTTCTACAATAGCAAAAGTAGATATTACCAAAATCAACATATTTGTCAAATTTGGTTTTAATCAACAACAAATTGCAAACCATGCTCGAATTGTTGCGAGACAATCAACAGACGAATCATGGCTGTATAGGCGCACCGAGCTAACTGGGGTTAATCTAGATGCACACGGTACAACAGGTTGCATAGTAGAAGCTAGCTCGTGTGTACCTTAATCTCCAGACACGCGGTACAAAAAGTGGATACAACATGTTGTAAGTGTGTACATACTTAGACTATGTTATATGCAACAAAAGGTTGGCTGGAAAAAAGAGAGTAGTGGCCTATTTTAATCCAACTTTTTCATCGAACTTTTTCATCCAGCAAGTTACATATGCAACAAGTTGGCGCGTACATGCGTATCGATTTTAGCTCATCTGGCCTGAAAGGTCTCGTGAGCTTATACCATGGCGACTGTGCGTCGTCTGGCAACTTTCCCTTTAAACAATGTCTTCGCAAGAACCACAGGGCCGATTTCAAATAAATTTGACAGGAAGTATCTTTAGGGAATAAATTCAATACTCATGAAACATTATCTAGGGCAACAGCGGAATCAAGTTTGTTCACGAGAACTTGATTGGCCAAATACTTTTGCGGCCATTTTGGGTGGCCTAGTTTTCGCGAAAACGACTTCTCCACAGCCGAAGAACGGATCAGGCTGAGATTTGGGAGATATGATTAAGGAGTAAGGGCCATTGATGTTTGAGCAAGGGAAGTTGATACGTCTAAAAACATGGCCGCCTTGAGCCAATCAATAGGGCTATGTAGCGTGTTTGGCAGTCATATTGGATTATTTTCTTTGATGGATTTTGAAGCTGAAATTGGTTTTATAATAGGTGTTTAGGAATTCTGATGTCAAATTTGCCATTTTCAAAACTGTCGGATAAACAGCTTGTCATCGATCTTGGATCTTGTTCTCTCCCAAAGCAATATGAAATATTAAATGTCGTCTTCTCTAGAACCACTGAGCCGGTTTCAGTTATATTTGGCAGGTATAGCATCCTTAGGCCATAGAGATCCACGTTGTTCAAATGACGCCTGTCGGCAAATTTGCCCGCCGATCAGTTTGGATTTTGTTCGATTTTTTTTAATGCCTTTAAAAATCTTCTTTTCTAAATCCGCTTGAGGGATCGATGAAATGTGATCTAGGACAACAGCTGAACTAGGTTTGGACAAGGGAGCTTGATTGGCCTAATGCGTTATCGGCCACCTTGTATGTCCTAGTTTTCGTGATAAGGACTTCAGTAATGGAAATTCAGAATTTTTTTTCATGGCACTAAAAATGCTGTAACAGAACTCGTTCACCAGGGCACAACTACAGCTTTTTATTCAAATTTCATCAATTATAATTTTTGTTCTGCTTTTCGTGAATTGTAGAACCTTGCTTTAATATGACATCATGATTGATACCTTGCATCTATGATAAAATCACATGTAAGTAGCCAGGCCTGCAATTTTTTGCTGTGGCAAATTAAGTTTACCACGATTTTGCTGATTGCTGTGGCGAATTTCAGGGGCTGGGACTTTTACAGAATCGCTGAACGGATGGGTCTGCAATCTTCGAGATATGATCAAATTTGTTCAAGGGAAGTTGATATGTAAAGAAGCATGACTGCTTTGTTCTTGTTACATCTCTGGTCCACTTCTTAGTGTTCTAGTTATAGTCGTTGGCCTTTCTAGTTGCAATGCCTACGGTCCCGATGAACCAATCAGCCAATTTGGGCCTCTTGTTTTATCCAACTTTTTCATCCCACTTGTGAAAGGTTAAGTGAGCTTATGCCAGGGTTGGCTTGATTTAAATCAATTGATTTATATCATGATTTAAATCATGATTTAAATCACTCGATTTTTATCGAAAAAATCGTGATTTAAATCAGTTTTGCAAAAATAGAGGAATTTTCAAGTAATTAATACAATTAACAGTAATTTTGTTAAATTAAAGTAACATAATTATTTTACTGCTTCCATGGCACTTGCACATCAACACAAAATAGAATTATACACTTAATTGCTCATATTTGTCATCAGCAAGACTAGACCCAGTGCACGAGTCCACATCTACAATCTACATACTTGAGGTTCATGTACACAGTACATCACACATGTGTACAAAGTATGATCATTAAGTATGTGTAAGCTGTAAAGAAGAGGAGAATTCCATGTGCGTACATGTCACTACATGACCATTAAAGCAATAGTGTACATGAAAAGTCATGTATGGGCCAGTATGGCTATTACTATTAGTCTAATTCCAAAAGCACACTCTTTTAAAGCAAGACACTGTCTCTTTTTTCAGCTATGACATGCGTCTGGAGTCACTCTGGAGTGTCATTGAGTGTCTCGATTACTATTGGCTAGTGCTTATCAAGTTGGACTTTTGGGCTCCATTTTATTTAACACTAAAACAATAAAGATTGAAATGTTATTAAATTAAGTAGTTTACTACAACTTCAAAAATCAAAATCAGTAATTGCTGAAACTGGCAAGAAACTATATACATTGTAACACGTAAACACATCATTACATTACATTAACCCTTAGCACACTGATGTAGGAGTTTTAATTTTTCAAAATAAACATAACCCCTAGCACTCTGGAGCATGATAATTTAAATTTTCAAATTAAATTTAAAGATAAACTGGTGTACAATTTGCAACAATTTTTGTGGACGATGCTGCTGTCTGTGACAGCACCATCTTCCACAAAATTTGTTGAAAAACGTACACCAGTTTATCTTTAAATTTAATTTGAAATTTAAAAATTTCGACATCAGTGTGCTAAGGGTTAAAGATAAACTGGTGTACATTTTTCAACAAATTTGGTGGATGATAGAGCTGTCGCAGACAGCAACATCGTCCACCAAAATTGTTGAAAAATGTACACCAGTTTATCAATTTTAATTTGAGCATATTTTTAAAGACAGAAGTTAACAAGGTTGATAGACTTAGACAATGATGACTTTTGCATACCTTCATAGATTTTGTGCATCTAATTAGGGCTAATTCGTTAGATTTATGCATTGCATCATTTCTGTCCTATTGCTACTCACTGTATCTGTGATGCAATTGTGAACAAAATTGAAAAATCGTTGCTAATATGACGTAATATATAAATTTTGAACTCTATATATTATTAGTTCAAACAGTGATAATTAAAGAATAGACATCCCATCATTCGTAACATAATAAACATATTGAATATTTTGAAAGCAATTTCACTGAAAACCGTTGCTGACTTAGGCAGCAACGGCTTCCGGTGAAATTGCTTTCAAAATATTCAATATGTTATGAATGATGGGATGCATATTCTTTAATTATTCACAATTAAGTGATTAACCAGAACACTCGATATATTGACTATTGAGATACCGCAATTTTTTTATAATAACGATATCGATATTCTCTCAAGCAATATCGCGCAAACCTAACTGAGTCACAGATAGATGTGTCTGTCATCACTTTTCACTTTCAGTTTTCAATAATGCTGCAATTGTACTTCACTAGTCTAGTCAACAATCATCATTCAACTGAAACCGGAAGTCATTTTCTTTGTCACAGTTTAGGGACCGAAAAAGAAATACTAGTTTAGCCGCTTTTAAAGTTCCAAGTTTGTTTCTCAACTTACTCTGCACGAGCCCATAGCTGGAGAACACGCGCTCGACACCAGCTGACGCCGCCACAGCTGACATCAGACGCTGAGTGAATTCAAATGCTTCCAGCAGATCATCCTCGAAGTCACGTCTGTGCGACTTCCACCAATGAAGAGAGGTTACTCCATTAACAACTTCGTCGTTAAATTTAAGAATGTGAAATGGTGGTGCCATGGCCTCGAATTTGATTACCAAAGTCATCAAACCAGGGATTTCGGATGCTACGGTGAGTGCAGTTTCACGTTCTTGCTGAGTCAAGTTTCGACCACGGTATTTAGGGTGGAGTAGATTGGCCAGCATGTGGTGAGGTGTCACAGCTTGTTGATAACGCTTATCGGCCGCACGCTTTGTTGAATTATTAGTGTCATTATGCAGGGCCGTTTTTACATCTTTCCATAATTCAACTGCTTCTGCTATTGTGCAATTGTCCGATTGAGCTTTATCGAGAGCGCAAGCTACTGGTTTCAAACAAAGTCGGTATTCATCTGCAGAACGTTTGATTACTACATTACGAACTTTATTGGCAATGGCAACATCTATGCGGTCAGTATGTCCATCACAGATTGTCACAAGTGTCGGCCATGCCTCACAATACGAGTTTAAACAATCGTACATTGTGTTCCACCTTGTATCTGCTGGCATCACTAACTTTCTGCACGATGATTGGCGTATTTGGGCACTAGCAAAGTGGTTATTTCGGAAATACTTCACAACTTGTGTGACATGCTCCTTAACATTACCCATTTCTAAGTCCTTTGAAGTCAGATTTAGAAGATGAGGCGTGCATCCATACGCAATCATGTTGAAACCCAGTCGTTCTTTCAAGAACTCTCGCATCTTTGCTACATTAGCAGCATTGTCTGTGACGATACTACATATAATGCACCCAAAATCATTGTGCGTGTTTTCAATTGTCTGCTTCGCAATGTCATAAAGATATTCCGCTGTGTGAGGATGTCCAGAGGTGTCCGTAGTATCCACTAAGTAAATATCACCTAAGCAGGTCGTCACTGTAGCACATACGATAGGCTCGTTATGAATATTGCTCCAACCGTCTAATGCTAGACAGACAAGTTCACCTTCCAAATTTTTTCTCGCCTTCTCCCGCTCTTCTGTGTAGATAACATCCAAATATTTCCCCCCTATGTCCTTTCTGGATGGTGGTTGATAGCCTGGTCGTAAATCTTTTACAAGGTTTATAAAATGTCTATTTTCTACTAAGCGAAATGGGGAGTTCGTAGCATACACCATCCTAGCTACATCACGATCTAATTCACCACGTTTTTCTGCTGAAGTTCTGATGACATAATTCTGTAGACCATAATTCAGCTTGGGTATCTTAGCGGCCAATGTACCAGCAGCTAATTGACCGTGCACTGGGCGCTTCACTGCCGCTGAAGCAGAACTTGAAGTTGACAGAGGTTCAACTCCCATCACCACCACATCGTTTTGATCAACAACAGTTTCAACGCGCTGCTGCTGCTCAGATTGAGATGAAGTCCCCGTTTCTGTTGCGGCTACAGCTAGACCTTGAAGTGCTGGTGTTGGTGGACCTGTGCAATTGGCTGCATGTTTTTTTAACCGCTCTGGGATACCTTGGAGTTCGTGTCGGCAGACCTTGCAGACAGCCCGGACACCGGCCTTATCTGGGGTCTTCACTTTCTCATAATGAATCCATATTGGATCTTGTTTTCGGCCGGAGTTAGACATTTTGCTAATTATGGAATTGAAAATATTTCATAGCCTTTGTCACTTAAGCAGTTTTGACTGTATTTTTCAAGAATGAAAAAATGCTTTTCTATTGCATCATTTAAAAAAAATGATGCAATAAAAAAATGATGCAATAGAAAAATGATGCAATAAAAAAATGATGCAATAAAAAATGATGCAATAATAATACTGTTAAAACTGCTTAAGCGAACAAAGTTTTTTTGTATTAAGAAACCAGCAAGCTTAAAATTCAGTTAAAAATAAGTCATAAAAATACCACTTTATTCAGTTCCAAAATACAGTTTAGCAATGCATCTGGACCTGTATTAAGAGACCACCTGTCTTAAGAGACCACCTTCTGCGACTCCCACAGCCAGTGTCTTAATACAGGTTTCACTGTATAAGTTTTACGTAATTTCCTGGGATGTCGCGAATAAAAATCGATTTAAATCATTGAAATCGATTTAAATCAAAAAAATCGATTGATTTGATTTTTTTGAAAAAAATCGATTTTTTTCCAACCCTGGCTTATGCCACGGCGACCGTCCGTCGTGTGTCAATCCGTCGTGTGTCTGTTCGTTGTCCGTCCATCAACATTTTCTTTATACGACTTCTCATATCTTCTTTTATCATAGATGCAAGTATCAACCATTTGACCAACCAAGTTCCCTTGAACAAATTTGTTTCAGCTCTTGCCCTAGATCATATTTCAAGAGGGGTGCATCGATCCCCCATGCGGTTTCGGAGAAGATTTTTAAAGACGTTTCTAAAAATCGTCCCAAATGGCTGCCGGCCAAATTGGCCGATCGGCTTCGTTTGAACAAACTTGGACCCCTAATGCAAAAGGATGCTTCCTGCCAAATATAATTGAAATCGGCCCAGTGGTTCTTGAGAAGCAGCCGTTTAAAGACTGACCGTCGTCACGGCATAAGCTCACTTGGCCGTTGGCCATTGTGGCCAGGTGAGCCAAAAATGTAATCCGTCATCAATAACATTGCATCTGCCACAAGTCCGCCCGTCCTGTCCGTCCGTGCCTGTCCAACGTTTTGACTATATATCTGTCGTCTGTGGTTTAGGGTACTGAAGTGACACATACTTATTGCTTCCCGGTATGATAATTGCTGTAAATAGGTTTCTAGTAAAAAAATCTTTTTTAATGGTGTTGTAAAATGTTAGTCTGCGTGAGGTTTCTAATTCCGATTTCCATTTAATAACATATTGCTGTTGTAGGGTATCTTCAACGTATTTTACTGTTCGTTTTTCTGTCGATTTGGTCTTCATAAAAGCTATTGGCAATTCCTACCGAGTTTAAAATATCTTTGATACCAAAATCCATTGAATTTTAAAACTATATGTTGTCTTGAAATGTCTAGGGCAGTGAAGTAGTATTAGAATTCGTAATAGCAGCAGCAAGAGCAAAGCCAACAGCAGCAGCGGCAGTAGGATCAACCGCGGTGGCAGTAGTAGTAGTAGTAGTAGTAGTAGTAGTAGTAGTAGTAGTAGTAGTAGTAGTAGTAGTAGTAGTAGTAGTAGGCCTAGTAGTAGTAGCAACAACAGCAGTAGTAGCAGTAGCAACAACAGCAACAGCAGCAGCAGCAGCAGCAGCAGCAGCGTTGTTAGTAGTAGCAGCAGCAGCAGCGTTAGTAGTAGTAGTAGTAGTAGTAGTAGTAGTAGTAGTAGTAGTAGTAGTAGTAGTAGTAGTTATATGCACTTGATTGGCCTAGAATTGAATAAAATCACTGCTTTCGGACACATATACGCATGCGTACAAATGAGATCACTCATTCGGATACGCATACTTAATGAAATCATACGCGTCATCGTAGAAGCTCCGCCTCATAGGGTATTAATTTCATCGCAACCCAGGGAATGAGACTTGCGGCTTTAAAGCTAGGATTCCATTAATGCGTATGCGTATGCGTATCCGAATGAGTGATTTTATTCAATCAATTGAACTAAATTGGACTACTACTACTACTACTACTGCTACTGCTACTACTACTACTACTACTACTACTACTACTACTACTACAACCGCTGCCACCGCCGCCACTGCTGCTGTTGTTACTACTACTAGCATGAATGTGTTCTAAAATAGTCTATCAGCCTTTCAGTGAGTTTCACATTCCAGCTATGAATTTAACTTATATATTGGAACACATGTACAGAATAATAGTGCCGATTTGGGGAAAGCCCATGAATGACGTAATGAAAATGTCATTTTCAAGGAATCCCACATCCGAATGCTGTCTGTATCCGAATAAAATCGCTATATGTAGCGATCGGATTCGGATACGGACAGGTTTCGCATACGCATATGGACATATGGGATCATACTATCTATTTGTAATGGGATACGGATTCGGATACGGATACGCATACGCATACGCGTTAATGGAATCCTATCTAGTTGTTCATGAATTCTGGTTGGAATATATGCACCTTAAATAATAATAAAATCAAAATTGATGCTTTACAAATTTGAGAAAAAAGCGAGCAGCTCTAATGCCCCATTTTCCTCCCAGATCTGACACGTCCTTGGCGCCACGCGGAACGGGCTTATTACGGCACGTGGCGTGACGTTGCGTGTAGTTTCTGCAAAGATAATATATATAGTTTCTGTTTCTAGATTGCGTTTACTGCCATTACGATACACCGCAGGTTTAGGCTCTACTTTTTCGCTTAGTTCATCCGTTGACCCCGTAGATGTCATAAAAGGGATTGATTTATACAAATAAGAATAGAAAGATTGGAAAATCATGTTTTAAAATTCGGGGAAACACGTGACTAGGCTAACTTTTGTTGGTCCTTCAGTAGTTCTACCATACAGTTCTCCCTTCGCTCAGACTATTTACATTGCATTAAAATGGCAGCCTGTTACCCCCCCCCCCCCACCCCCGCAAATGATTATTAAAGTGCGGACGCCCACTAGGGCGACGGCGACAGTATCGCTACGTATGCTCGCCTACTATAGTCTCATTGTGTCGCTATCGCATCGATATCTAGCTCACACTACGCCAACATAAACACTGCCTTCTTGTCAGACTACGAAGCATTTAAAACTTAAAATTTCTATTTTTAAAACCATCTCACGATATCCAGCAGCAGCGGCGGCGGCCAAAAATCTCGTGACAGTCATTGGTTACTGTTATTTCGGCTACCAGCGAAAAAATATGTGAAAGCACATTCACTATCGATCGACGACTAGAGATCAGAGGCGATCAGCCGCTTGCTAGAGATTTTCAAAATGTCGTCGCGTAAACCTGGTGCGCGATCTACTTAACCCTTTAACCCTTCTTAATACCACGGCAGAAGTCGTTTTTGGTTGGTATGAGTGTTAAAGGGTAAGTCTGTGTTCACGCTAGCGAGTTAATCAGGAGTAATTCCGAAACACTAGGTGAGGGTGAATGCAAGGGCGATAGATAATGTATGGTTGCCCAGAGATGCCTTGCAGAAAATATGGCATCTCTGAGGAATTTATGTGATTTTGGTTTATACACGAATAAAATGTGAACATTTTAAAAGTTAAATAAAAGAATATCTATATGACAAAATTAAATAAATTCCAAACAGATATTAGGCCTATTTATTTCATGCATAACAATTCTGGCACAGCACAGTAACCCCCTAATATGCCATCGAAAGGATGGCTTGAGTGTAAAAAGAAGAAAACTGAAACTATCGCGCACGCTTTCGCTCTCTCAATCGCGCTATTGTGATTCAGGATTGAGTCAGCATGGCGGTTACTCCGGATTAACTCGCGTGAACACGGTTATTATATGTCGATAGACTTCCATGATTATGGGCCTCTTAATGCGGAGTGATGCAGTATATGACCTGTCTTTAAAGGACACCTTGGTGGCAATGAAAAAACCCGTCCTTTATACGTAGATGTACTGTATATGGAGGGTCAAATACATGGATTCCTTAGCTTCGGGACTAATAATAATTATGCGTTTAGAGACGATGTCATGTTTAGCAGTTAAATGTGCATATTCACACCAGAATGCCTGAAAATAAAATTGAATTTATATAATATTTGTGTTGCGAAGTTGAATTAGGGATGCGTGTTTTTAATTCAATTTCAATTAATTTATACCGAATGAAACTATCATATGTTTAGATTTATTTTGTTTCATTACATTGGTGCACTTAATTTAAGCCTCTAATTTTTAGTTTTATTTCAAGCATTCTGGCGTGGCCCGTGTAAATATGCACCTTACTGATATCACGGGGTGGGTGAGTGGTGTGAGGTGGCGGATTATTGGGGCTGTTTCTTATATGAATTCTAAAAAAAGTTGATATCTTCTATCATGGCTAAGCAATTAGAGTCATCGACGTTATTGTTATTAATTTATTTAACGCTGAATTTACATATTTATGCATACCTCGACGCGAAGTCATGATCTGTATCGTGAACATCTGCACTTGTTCCGGGAGTAGGCATACTGGTTGATGTATCAGTGTGCTCAGCAGCTAAGGAGGAAAATCTCCGAGCAAGAGCTTGCAGACGATTCCTCCTCTCAGTAGAATTATTAGGCCTAATATTTGACATGGCAAATTTAAGATATTCTGACGAATAATATTCCAACAAGAGCAAGAAACGCGCTTAAGTGGCGAAATATACAGTAACATACAGCGCAAAAGAAGAACACGTGCCTTGTCAGATTTTATTTCTAGCAGGCGCTGCACGAGGGTTGCGTTGATTGGTCGATTTATTATGCGTAGTAATTCGATTTATTATGTATATTAAATCAACCAATCAATAACGAATAAAAGCCATTCTAGCCTTCTGATTGGTCGATTTATTACGCATAATAAATCGAATTATTATGCATAATAATTCGAATTATTATGTGTATTAACATCGTCGTGTCGTG
>JAVVLW010004615.1:0-25000 GCA_034401795.1 Chaetoderma sp. LZ-2023a
TATGAGCTGTACTATGCTGAAATTGTATACGCATACATGAGTACACAGCACTCGGAGTTCGCTCTCTTTCTCCCCAACCCCGACGCTCACCACCACCCCCCCCCCCCCCCCCACCCCTCCCCACCCCCTCAACCTCTCTCTCTCTCTCTCGACAAAATTATTACTATATTAGTAATGTTAATGTCATCGTGTGCATCCGCCACTTGTTATTATATTCCATGTATCATAATTGTATTATGTGGGAGACACGGGAATAAGACGTATGTCTTATCAAGCTCCCACTTAGACTAAAACAATTAATTCTG
This sequence comes from Chaetoderma sp. LZ-2023a, assembly GCA_034401795.1. Taxonomy (NCBI): domain Eukaryota; kingdom Metazoa; phylum Mollusca; class Caudofoveata; order Chaetodermatida; family Chaetodermatidae; genus Chaetoderma; species Chaetoderma sp. LZ-2023a. The sequence goes on from JAVVLW010004615.1 coordinate 306, forward strand.
TTTAAACCAAATAGAAGTCGTTTGCTGACAAAAGCTTTACATTCATGTGCATTCAACGAAGCTGACTATAAACCTGTTATAAAATGTAAGTGGACCATATACTACGCGTTTGAGTTCAGAAAATCAAGTGTACCTATCTGATGCCGCTAATATGACATTGCCTACGCTATTGTCATGTACAATAGAACCTGTCTGAAGCGACCACCACAAGAATAGAAGGATCAATTTCTCGCCATGTCTGTTCATTTCTAGCCAAGCTCCGCCCACGGTTTACGCGTGTTGGGATCAATTTATATGCTTTGAACTTGAATACCCAGAATCACAATTTCAAAGAAACTTTACAGGTAAGCTTTTGGATGTCTTGATGGTAATTTGACAGGGAGCCGTTGCTGCCTATATAGCAGCAACACACCCGGGCAGGTTAGTTTCAAAATATTCAACAGAATGTTTATCAGATTGTAAATTCACAAAAGACACACAATTCGAACATTTCAGGACGGACTTTCAGAATTTGACGACGCAAATAAACATAATAAAGATTGTCAGCTCGCATGCGACGTAATTGATTATGATGCCAACTGCTTGAGTGACAGATCTGATCCCTCTGTTAGCAACTATGTGCAGGCGGTCTCTTAGTATGAGTGATATGCTATAATATATGACAGTTTTTGTAGGAGTATGGCACAGGTTTTTTAGACAGGTGGTATTCTAACCACCTGTGTTGGCGAAACGCCACACTTTTGTTCTGAGCGCCGTGCGGTCTCTCGCACAGGGTTGACTGCGCATATTAAGTATTTGGTTGTTAGAACTATATTTTTTATTATTGTTTGTAAATTCTCGTTAATGTGATGTATTGAACCATTTTTTCTATGTACTACTGTAGATCACTGTATGGTTAAAGGTGTAATATCATTCAGTAGCAATCAATTTCATTTCAATAAAATACATTTTAAATTTCATTTCATTTGTATATAATAATTAGGCAATACTGTCGCCCAAATGCACGATAACAATTTCATTTTACCTTTTACTCCTTTGAACATGGTATAGCAAACTCGGAAAATCATTTATATGCTAAGCTGGATTCTGTTCCATATTTGCAAACTAGTTTGACTGGGAGCGGTTGCTGCCTATATCAGCAATACGTTCCTGTAAAGTTGTTTTCAAAATAATAATCAGCGTTCCTGTATGATTGTGCTAAAGTTGAGAATATGGGACGTCAGTGTTCAACGGGTTAAGAGATACATGGGACCTGGACAAAATTGGTTAAATATACAATGTTTGCTACTCCACAAACTCCCAATATGTGTAACCTAAAGCCTCTGTGACAGAAACCCTCTTGAATATTTTTAAAATAATTTTGCTAGAAGCCTTGTGCAGCAATTACTTCCAATCAAATTGTTTTCAGAATATTTAACCAACTCGTAATTGAAAGCAACATTAATTCTGTCATATTTGGAGCTATAGTGTCACGGCATGCACATGGTTGGAGTACGTTCAGCTATTCAATAATATTATGCTGATAAGTGGATATAACTACTTAAGAGTGCATACGCATTCTAGACGTATACCTCACTTTGGGCCAGAACGTTTATACACGTAAAAATAGGATATCCGTCATAGTTTTGTTTTTACAGACAGGGAAATTGGTGAGAGATTTGCGCAACAAATATATATGTTCGTATATGTTACCTTATTATTGGCATTGTATAAATGTCTTTTGTTCAGGTTGGTAGAATACCGTCCATAAATAATACGTTCCAAATTTGGGCGAAACATATATCTATTATGAGAGAGATTTCAAGGAAAATATATTTCCCCTCTAAAGAGAAATTCAGCATATCTTTAACACGATCATTAGCATAAATGCAGCAAAGAATATTTCAAGTCTCAGTATGGTATGCTCGGAAAGTATGATTCTTTAAATCTGTCTAATAATATATATATATATATATATATATATAAATATATATATATATATATATATATATATATATATATATATATATATATATATATATATATATATATATATATATATATATATATATATATATATATATATATATATATATATATATATATATATATATATATATATATATATATATATATATATATATATATATATATATATATATCAAGAATGGCCATTGAACACATATAACCAGCATTGGCAAGAGAAGATGAAGAAGTCAGGTTTGCCTTGGTTCAGATGTGGGAATGGACGGCCATGGAGCATCGAACTGCTGGTGATGTGGAAGTAATAAAATAGCCTCACTCTTGAAATAAGTTTAAATTTGTAGATGAATGTCGGATGTCGAATGTCGGATGCGGATTCACGAAAGGTATCCACCTGTCTTAAATAACATGGGGACAGTTCTAACTTTCTCACTGAATTTCGGTACTGCCTTACTGGACCCCCCCCCCCCACTAACCCACCCCACCCCCTACCCCACGACTTTTTTCTATCCTTAAATTCCTATTGGCCGGTTTGACTTTGGCCTACTGATACGAACAAATGATGTCACTGGATTTCTTCAGACGTCATCAGGCTGAAGAAAGTCATCAGGCTGTCTGACGTGGACGATGCCCAGAGATGCGTCAAATAATTGGGAAAATGATCCTCCTATAAGAATTAACTTAAAGTTGTGTAGTATTTCACTACTTATAACAATTTGGTGACGCGGCAGTGTCCATGCGGAGGACAGTCGAAGGTGGAAACCATTGTCAGTTCTTCAGAGTCAAATGCTACAGCCCGCATGCCCCTCACTGTCAAACACTTTATTAAAATGCGCACATGGGGTTGCCAAAACAACTCCTCTTATACTCAGCTGCCTAAGTTTCAGAATGGCGCACTCGAGGATGAGGGGTCCAATCAGCACGCGTGGGATGGTACAAGAAGTCGACCATGTGACTAAAATCTACGTGCAAAGAATTTTTCCCTTAGATAACATTCCTAATCGGTCATCCATGTGACATCACCATACATACGCTCTATGTCAATTGGACAATTAACACCCCACCACCCCACCCCACCCAAATACCCCTCCCAACCCACCCCCCGCGGCTCGGCATCTAGCCTGCACGAAAGTGAGGAACGTACACACGCAGGTACGCACATATTTCTGATTCGCGTGCGTTCCTGATTTCATTATTACCAATAACAATTCTTCTATTATGATTATTCTACATATAATTTACATGGAATTAATCAATCATCTCTAGAGAAAAGAATCCTGGAGCTTAAGCCACAAATGAGTTACATTATCTTCATAATAGTCGAGTGAATATTAGCATAGATAGTGTCCAGGATCTACAAATAGAATCCGGTGTTAGCGTTTAACCGTGTCAAAAAATCATCTGCAATGCCGGAAATACTCTGTTGAATACGTGTATTTTGTAATTCAGTTGGCCTGCAGTCATCTGTGTACATAAATTCGCTAGAAACAATATCCACAATGCTTTTTTTTTTATTGACAGAGAACCCAACACGATTGGTTTTGTTTTGCCTTCAAAGCCGTTCAAACCATCGCTTAACGAGAATTACAAACACTATATAGCTTAAATCGGCTGTTATTGTCGGAGATCGTCAATCAATACGCACTCTCTGGAACAAACTGGGTAACATTCCTGTATGTGCGATCTGTCAATAATATCAGTCGGCGGGTTACATTATCTTATGTACATGGTAATAATTGGCGGGTAACTTTGTGAGGAAACTCTGCCCACAACACACGCACGCACACACACACACGCGCCGCGCGCATTACTAAGTGATGATTATATACTGTTTAAATTGCCGATAACGTGGCAGTAAAATTTAAAACTTCTATAAGGCCCTGAATCACGTTACTTCTCTAACCTATGACGAAGACCCGGTCGCAAGACTCCAGCCAATCTATGCCTAGGCATGTTGAGTCTGTGATAGATGATAGTGTCTGGTCAATGGAAGATATCGTTCGTGATTTTGCAAACGACACATCTGCACATGGTCTGCCTTTATTGGCTAAAATGAAAGGAACGCCAAAACGACTGTTCTGAATCTGTATTTGTACTACTGCCTTCGGGGTCCTTGTGTTACAGGTGAGCATAGATTACTCGATGTATACGAGAGCATTCTATTCACAAAGCTTAACCCTTTCATGGCGAATCCAGCCAAAACCAACCGCATCAGTAGTCTTAAGTAATGCCCATTTGGAGGCTAAGAGAATGGTTGTTTGAAAATTTACCACATGAATTACTTGGCTCGAGCGGGCCATTTATTCCAGTAGTGAATTCTCAATAGTCGTATTATCTGGGCCTGCAAATGGACATTCAATAAGCATATACTTTTTTTCTTGCCAAAATTTAGCCATGCAAATATTAACGTGATCAGCCTGAAAGTCCGAATAAAAAGATTCATCTAAATGCAAGAAAACTTAATTTGACTGGCAGCAACATGTGCAGCAACATGTGCCTGGCAAAATTAGCTTCACAATTTTAAAGAGCTTACCTGTAAAATTACCTTGAAATTTAGATTCTGTCACTGCAATTCTGGAACGGTTGCAGCGTTTTCGTATTATATTTATTAAAATCTGATTTGGAAAGAGCTTTAAAGAGGTCTAAGCAATTCGATTCAAATCAAATCTTAGTAAGAGAGTGTGATAAATTTGATATGAAATGGCAATCAGAGCCTGATTAAGATTATATGGGACCCATAACTAAATGGATGTGAGGACCTCTTATCGCGTGCGTCACGGAGGTGCTGCAGCAGCTGCTGCTGATGCTGCTGCATGATTCTTCCTGCCTTGTGTTGCTGGTGCTTGCTACAGCAGTCAGCAGAAGGAAGTAGCAGGCAGTAACAAACTGAATCTGCAAAAAAGTTTTAAATCATATTCTTTTTATAGCACATTTAGTATTTTTATTATTACTATATTTAATAAATATGAGCAATGCTCCACGCTTTAAGCAGTTTGGCAACTATTCTACTGGTTGTTGTTCATCTAGACATAATGCTTTATGTCTTGTTATCTTTTCAGCTGATGATGCTGGCGACTCGTTACTTTGAAACACCAAAATATACCATAACTGAAGTTAAAAATGAAGCGAGTCCTTTTCGGATGTTTCGATTTGTAATCTCCAAAGTCTCGATATTGGTGAACTTGAGAAGGCCTATATGGGATTGGTACATGATTACGGTTTCATGCTATTAAATCCCTTGGATTACATATACAGATTTGAAACATCTTGGCGAAACAATGATTCCACGGCGTATGTGCCAAAACGCGACTCCTTCATGATCATGGTAATTGAGTATATGCCACTAAATTATAAGTTGGAACAATTCAATGGATGATCTAAGGTACTTACAAACACAACTCCTGTCACCGGAAACATTTTCTGCGATATTTGACAGTGAGCCGATGACACCTTATAGCACTAAGAAAGAGCAATTTATTTCAAGGTGTCGTTTTCAATATCGTGAATGCAATTATACTAACTTTGAAACATTGTTTTCTCCTTATTTCTATAACTGCTTCAGATACAAAACCGACAATTTTAGGTGATGATACTAACACCTCATTTACATGCCCGTATGGCGGCTTGTCCTTACAGTTATTTGCACCAACTGCCGATATTCTTCATCACTTCCCTGAGCGCACGCGACATCAATTGGGCAGTACGTATAACCCCGTAATAAGTGGTGGTGGAGTTCGTGTACTGGTACATGGAGCTAATGAATGGCCTGTCATTACCAGTAAATGGGATAGAGGTTCCATCTGGCTTCTCTGGTTCAATGATAGCATCTGTACAGAGGCATCAGCACTTGAAAATGACGGCCAATGCATTAAGATATCGGATATAAAGCGACGATATAATTTCAGTGAATATTGAGAAACAAGATGCCGGTTGTATTGCATCCAGACATATATTCGATCACTGTGCAATTGCACGCACCCAAGTTTCGTTTATTTCGATGTCAACATGTACCCAAACATGTGCATCAATTCCTGAACTACCGTTACGTTGCTATCATACATCTTTTTTGAAGAATATATCACAAGATCAGGAATGTACTACAATTCTTGACCGATAACGTGGAGCATCTACTCTGCCAGAATACTGTCGTGTCACACCCAGATTTAATAATACATCTGGGTGCGTGTCGGTGTCCACCTCCATGCAAGGAATATAAATACACCGCGCAGGGTAGTCGTTCGCAATGGTCCACGTCACTGGACTAAAAACATCATGCTGGCTGACATTATAACTAGTGAATTCCTCAAAAACTTTGAAGAAGAGCAAACTGAAAATTATTTTTCAAGAATATATAACAGAAACATGTATAAGCAAAATCTAGATCTTTCAGCTAATCAACCAGAATTTATACTTCATCCGGCTTAATATATACTTTACTGATACGACTCTGGTGCTGATTAGAGAGCATCCTAGCTATGACATAATGCTGGTAAATTGTTATCTAATGAACGGTTCCAGCTATGCCAAGCCCATTTCTAGATAACTTCCGCTCACTTTTCCACATGTTGGAATCGATTCGAGCTTTTAAAACCTGAATTCGCAGAATCTATAATTCAAGTTAACTAATAGTATACAGGCAAGATGTTGAACATTTTGAAACTAATTTGACTCGGATATGTTGTGTGGAAATCTATCAAATTGTGAATTCATCAAAGACATACAATTCAAACACGTTCAAGACTGATTTCCCCCAATTTCCTGACAGACCAAAGTTCGATTGTGGCGTCAGCTAACAAGAGTCGTACTTCAGATACTTGAGAAAAATACAGGATCCCTCAATGGCAAACTGACTATCACTATCCTGGCAATATTTCTCAAAGTTTCTATGACAATATAAGTGTGGTCGGGCGGCTGTTTTCCCATGCTGGTCCCCATCTGAGGGGACCGGGTGGCCGGTCTTCACACAAGCTATCACCTTCTTCGAGTCCCCCAAGCTCCGGGCATGGGCACCTGTCAGGCGAGATCGGTCCGCCGGATGGAGGCTGTCCACGCCAGTGTATCTTCTGGGGCGACTATTGGGTATCTGTCCTTGTCTCGGGTCTTGCACTGTTGTCCCTGCACGCGAGGTTGCCCCCCCCCCCCCTCACACACGTCTGCTGATGGAACGTTCAGAAATCTCCTTGGAGATGCGCAGGTCCGGTCGAGCATTTCTAACATGGCAGTGTGCCTGAGATTGATGCAACCTGAAGGCTGGGCTCTCCCCGCCAGTGGGGCATGCCAGCCTGGTCTCCATCGTGGAGCGGCCATTCCCCTATATCTATCACTCGTCGGCATGCGATCTGGTCTTGCTTCCTTTCTTCCCCTTTTCACCCTGAGCAGTGGAGGATCGCGCTGATGTGCCCGTTCGTCCCAGCGGTCTGAGCAGCATAAGTGGTCTGTGTTGTGGCGACTGCGGTTGTGTCGGCGATAGAGGTTCCTGTGGCGGTGGTTTCAGTGGCAGTATTTTATGAGTCAGTGATTCCTATGGCGGTGGCATTGGCGGTGGTTTCAGCGGTGGAAGCATCTGTGTTTATGGCGGTGGCGGTGGCTCTATCTGAAAGGTATCTGATCTGTATTAGTGGGTGAAACTAATATGCATGGGCTAACGCATTGTAAAGTTGCCATGTAGTCTGGATCAGGCTCCAGTATAGCCGTGTGTGTAGTGTCACGCAAATGTGGTGCAGTGGCCCATAGACGTCTCTCTCGGCCTAGCTCAATTGTACAGGTGCTAGCGAGTATCAAAGCACATGTTTCGTTCAATGATGACTCCAGCCCTATGGGTATGCGTCGGCCATGTATGTCTAATTCATGTTGCTTGCAATGTATTACGACTTCAGCGGCGCTCAGGAAGTCGGCGCTGAGCAGGGTATCGTTTTGGATAGAGGCAACTACAACTCGTTGCATGAATTGCATTTCCTCTATTTGTATGACGATGGTGGCTATTCCTTCCACTTGCACATGAGCTCAAGTGGCTGTTTGTAAGAAGATAGTTGTGGGTTTAAGAGGAGGCGGGGGTCGTTTATGAGGTTGGATGCTCTCATATCGGCATGTATTGAGTACTGTGATGGAAGCACCAGTATCAACAGTGGCGCTGGTTGGTATATGCCCGAAGAGACAGGCACGTTTATACACAGTTTTACTAGGAGCGCCAGGAAGCGGTTTCCACTGTTGCATTGGGAATATCTTCTTCCTGGACCTTGGGATCCTCTATGAAAAAGGCCTATTTTGTGATGGCTTCGCTTAAGAATATTGGTGGCTTAGTGAGGAAGGGCCCACCTGTCAGCGCTGGTGCTGGTTTTGTACAGGAGCAGACGACTCGGTGGTAGCAATGTAGCCATTGGTGTGGTTGGTGTCTTAGGCGTAGTGAGTGTAGAAGGTCGTTCAGGTTTGTGTTTATGAGCACAAGAACAGGCAGTGCGCTGCCATTTTCGGCCCATTTTCGACAATGCATCATGGTGTGTTTAGGTGATGCATAATAAACGCAGGTACGTTGGTACCTCCTATTTTGATGTCAATATTTAGTATGCCTAATCCATGCCTTTTCATGACTTGAGCCGTTTGGTGCTGGCTGGTGATGATGATGGTGTTGCTGAGGGGAATGTTGGTGTTACAGACTAATAGAGGCCGCAGAGGACTCTGTTGCAGACTTGCTGGTCGTTGTGCTGGTACAAATGTAGGTTCGGTGGAGGCTGTGGCGCCCACTACCGCAGTCCTACATAGGAACGAGGGAGTGGAAGATTTAACCTCGGCATGGCTAGCCTGGTCTGATGTAAATGTTGGCGCCAGGACTTTTAGTGCAGTTATGGCTGCTGATGTTGACGCATAGTGGAAGTGGTTTGTGTAGAGATGTTGTTAATGGTTGGCTGACATTTGGCCGTCTTTGAGCCGAGATGAGGCGAAGGGCAGCGAGTTGACCCTGGATTCGGCACTCATTTTAGTGTAGTACCCCCATCTGGCTGTGGTGTGCCGCGTTATTAGAGGGGCGCTGTTTTGGAAATCGTTCCCTCAAATGGCCAGGTTGGCCGCATGTACAAGGTCATTGATTCTGTTCGCGTTTTGTGATGCGACGGTTGCGCATAACGTGGTGAGTAGTTTGGCAAGAAATGCCATTTGATATGTTATCTCCTCCAGCCAAGCATTGGTTTGTTGCCTGTAGTTGTTATTGTTGTTATTGTTTCGGCCAGGCTGTTATTAGATGGCATTTGGTTGCCCTGGCCTCGTCCTCTGCCGTTTTGTTGTGGGTTAGTTTGTTGGTTATTCAGCGTGTTGTGTGTAAGATTTTCGGTAGGTGTGGGTGCTGCGGATCCACGGTCTGTGTAAGTGTTGGTGTCTGTAACACGCAGTTAACTGGATTAGTTTGGCGCCATGCATTCTTTTCCCACTCCAGGAAGTTCTCAATATGAATGGCGGTGGTAAGAGGCTTTAATTTGCCATGTTCTGTCAAGAACCCCTTCTCCTTTAGGGCGGGTTCAGCACTTAAGGCGTCGATGAAGGTGTCAAGTTGCAAATGGCTAACACCTTCAGCATTTGTTTTGGGATAAGCCCATGTAACTTGTTGGCATATTTGGCCAGACAATTCTGGGAGGGTCTCACTTGGCCTTCACCAAAGGCTTTTCAATTGAAGGCGACTGCTTTAACCCAATGCAGTGTCACCAAATCGCTTAAAAAGTGCCTTCCAGATGGGTGTATGTTGGTGTTGTGACAGAGCCGAGATCAGCCAATACTTGTAGAGCTTTGCCTGATAATTTGTCGGTCAGGTATGCTCCCCCACCCCACCCCACCCCATCTGCTGGTTGGTCCGACAATTGGTTCAAGAAATTTCCCCAATCTCCCTCCCCACTGAATTCAGGTGTGAGGATGATTCAGCTGCTACCAGGAGTCGGGCCGAAGGGTGCGAAGCCAGGTGGTACTGAGGTAGTTATTGGTGTGAATCCCGAAGAACGTAGCTTGTAGGATGGTTGGAACTGTGGTTGGAAATATGGTTGGTAATGTGGCTGGTATTGTGGTTGGTCAGGCGGTATTGGGCCGCCTGGCCTATGATGTCTCTGTTCCTGTGGTGGTGCTGTTCGGCCAGTACACCCACTTGATGGTGAGTATGGTGTCGATGCAGGTAGTTTTTGCCTCCGCGTTGGAGTTGGCTGATGTACATACCCCTCCTCATATGGAGGCTCCGGTGTCATACAGCATGGTGGCTCATGAGTCATGTGGATAGCATGCCCTCTGTATGGCGGACGAACCTGCAAGGAAGGTAGGTGCAATGTGCTGACCGGGTAGGGTGTTGGCACATAACTCTGTGGTGCATGTGGTGGTGGTGTGTGTGCCTATCGTCATTCATACAGTGGTATCGGTGACTGAAGTGCACTGAGGTAGGGCGAAGAGGGGTAGTATGGTGGTGAAATGGGTCACATATTATAATTATTAGGGGGTGGGTGGCCTTAGCCACCAAGGAATCGGAGACTCACTTCTATATGGCGGTCCACGTGTCCATTTCAACTGTACTATTCATGTAGCCGGTATGCCTGTACATTTTGAGAGAATGGTTAGTTACTTTAATCCACTGTCTGTTTGGCACAGCCTAGTTTGTTTGCTGGCTTATACAGTGGAAGGTACGCAGACGAATTTAACCCATTGTAACCTTGTTTACTGGTGAGTAGACTATCTTTGTGCTGTATATATAAAAAATAGGAAGATAAGCCTTGCACGGGCCGAAAGGGATCCGTGGGCATTAGCTTTATATAAGCTAATCAAGTACCTCAAATGGGCAAAAAAACCCCGGTTGGCGAGAGGATATGCCTCATGCTGGCCTCCATCAAAAGAAGTTGCAACCACGCCATAGCAGAGGAGGAAGAAACAGTGTAACTGTTCTTTTTAATGGTAAATGAAGTGAGACTGATTTGTGTATATTATTATTTTAATGTGTATACCCTGTATTACGTGGATACGGCAAGAATATGCTGTGGTAGCGACAGGGGATCGAGCTGACGCGCGACTCCCAGCCTGTGTCCACTACACACAACCACAGAAAAACAAGGACACATACAGGACAGCACAAAGCATTTGATAAGCACCATATCTACTTAAGATTGGGCCGAAGAAGCGGATAATGAACTGTTGGGACCTTTGTCACAAGAGAGTTAGTTCGTTATGTGCGTCTTTTGTCATAGTCGATTGTTCTGCATTAGGTTTAAAATTAAAATTATCCCAAGATTCACTGCTAGGCCAGTTACATTAATATTATTCTGCAGTGAATTCCTACTTTGGCTGTAAAGTTCATATCCTAAAGGTATCATCGAAGATACTAAGGTGGTGTGAGCACTTTGTTTAGATTGGAGACATCTAGAAACCTTTGCGATTTCCAGGGTTAGCCCAACCAAACCGAAGGATGGGGTTACAGTTAGATATGGCCAGGATGGCCAGAGTTAAGCACAACTGAGGCAAGCTGCCGTGCCATCAAGATTATTTTTGGCCATCTCGTTTAGTTTAATGTTAATACACAGTAGCGCCCTATACAATCCTGGCACAACTTTATAATTCGACAGCGGCCTCAATTTGCTACACCCTAGCCAAATTATCTGAGCTTATAATTAATTAGGTTTATGCCGAATCCTATGTCTATTTGGCATATAAACTGTCACTAGTGAAACTTGTTGCTATTAAGAACTATGTAGGCTTATGCGCTATTGAAAGTCTGTACTGGTTAAGATCGGCAAGTGCATATTTATTTAACTATTAACAATTTAACAGAACAAACGAGTAAAGATTGACACTAGCCGAAGTATCACAGAAAAATAGCTAAATGATTTATGTCTAGGCGACGTGTGTACGCCAATCACAATCGCCAATTAACGCACAGCCTGCTTAGATGGGTAAAAGTCATGACCGACCTTCACCCTATAGCATCATGGCGCACGCATGTTATGGGGTTAACCTTAATGCAGGTTATATTTTGAGATTTTAATTTAACGATATCTGAGCCATTTCTTGTCCAATTTCAATTCTGTAAAAAGATTGAGTTCCTGGTTGAATTCTGTTAATGATTCATCCCAAGAAGGATGGGCACCGTATTAACGATTTAGAAAAACCGGCAATTATATACACAAGAGAATGTCATCTCTGCAGCTGTTATATACTGTAGTAGCCTATCTTGAATAGGGCGCATGCATAGTGGCGCAGTTTAACTGATTTAGTCATTTTCAACGCCCTTATCGCATATGGGCTAAGTATGTAGGCCTATATGACCAGGCATGAGATTGGACAATTTGGCCCAGGCCGATTCGACCCCGGGCCGACGTCGATATGATCGATGCCAACATTTCGCACATGATCTCACCCTCGAAAGAATTCGACCACGTTTCTATTTGATTGGAATAGATGCTGACGTAAAAATATGGACTGCCAAATATATCCCCTGTCAGCGTCATGCTAGTGAGACCCACACCACTGTGCTACAAACATATATATAGTAGACGCCCCTTTCGAGCATGTCATCATTGATGTAAAAGGAGCCCTGACAAACTCAGATAGTGGAAACCGCTATATGCTCGTTCTTCAAGCTTATTTCACCAAATGGATGAAAGCTTTTGCCCTCCCACATCAAGAAGCTGCTACTGTCACCACTATCCTGGTAAAACAGGGTTTCTCCCACTTTGGAATTCCCCTAGAGCTACACCCAGATCAAGGTACTAACTTGTATAGCATTTTTCAGGAACTCTGCCACCTTTCGCACATAGTGAAAATGCTGACTATGCTCTTTCACCCATATAGTAATGGTAGGATAGAAAAATTCAATCGAACGCACACCACCATCCATCATGATTGGGACTTGCATCTCCTTTTCTTGATGATGGCCTACCATACCACTATCCATTCTAGCACTAGATTTACACATGCGCATATGGTGTTAGGTCATGAATTGTCGCTACTACTGGACACCATGATGCTGTGTGCACCCGGAGTACTGAACTTCCATTCTCTGTACGTAAAATTGCTCCATCAATGCATGGAGGACGTGCATGAAAGTATACGAGCATATTTTCCATAAGTCCGTATGATCCATATGACATTGGCAACCATATCTGGTTAAGCGACCCGACTTCCCAACCTCCCGCCCCACCCACACACACCCACACTCCATTTTTCAGTGATGTTGGTGTCTGAGGCATCAGTATCGAGAATAAAAGGGCATGAAGGGTCTGGGTGTGCTAATATTGGGGCTGTAACTAGCTTTTCTTTAAGGAGTCTGAAGGCGGTTTCGCACTGGGGCATCCATAGAAAGAGGGGATCTGGAAAAGGGTACACAAGTGCAGTAATATTGGCAAAGTCCCAAGAAAGTACGAATTTCCGTGAGGGAATGATATTTCTGAGGTTTCTATTTTAAGTTAGCGGTGGCAAAGAGGTTGTGTACTATTTCAGTGAAAGTGGTTCCAAACAATATCACATCGTCTAAATAATATAGGCACGTTTTCCATAATAATTTACAAAGTATGCATTCGATAACATGTTTAAAAGCTCCAGGAGCGTTGCATTGCAGAGGCAGGGGCATCATGTAGGGCATCTTTTGAAACTGAAAAGGCTGTATTGGCAGACAAAGGCGATCTTTTATTTGTCGTGGTCGTACATCTCTACTTGCCAGTAACAGCTGAACCAGGTGTTGCCGGCAAGGAAGTCTATTCAATTATTCATGGGCAGGTTCGGGGTCGTATTCTATTGGTTCCATGCCTTCTATCACACGAGCAGCATGGGCAGCTTCTAGTTGGCGAGGAGCATTTGGACAGTTCACAGCCCAATGTCCAGTTCGTCTGCACTGAAAAGAGTGATCTGATCGAGGCTGCAGTGGCACTGGCCCAGAAGGAGGGTGGAAAGGCATGCGAGTGCTTGAGTAAGTTGGACTATTCCGGCAGGGGCTAATCTAGCACTAGCTGGATTCGGGGTGGCTTGCTGTGTCCAAGAGGCAAAATGCATCATAAGACTGACATGGGAGTTCAAGTCTGACATTTGTGTGATTATCTGATGGAGACTCTCGTCCATTGACAATCGACCAGGATCAGCACTTTTGGGTGCGGAAGATATATTCTGTACAGCTTTTAATAAAGTGTCCATCTGAGCGGGACCACTGTCAGACAGAGAGGTGGTAATTGGTGGAGCAGTCGGGGCAGCAGAATCAGCAGCATTAGAGGTGCATGGCTGATTATTATTATTCTTATCAGGCCCGTGTGGTTCGCCAACTTTATTTAGCACAGCTGCAGTGTCTTGTCCTGCTTCTATATTTTCTACTGGGTGGATTATCCTTCATCGGCTCGCTTCTCTGTTCAAGTTATTAATGCGTATCACAGCATTAGTCAATTCCGTAATGTCCCTATATCTGTTTGATATAGGAGGTCTTTCAGATCAGGGTGCTCACTCAAGTCCTCAATAAAACTATCAATAAAAATTGAGTTCTGTGCTTTTCCATGTAGGCTCGCATCACTATACGTTTGCCACAACCAGCGAGTTCCGGGAGAGTTCATCTGTCCTACCAGCACATGGTGTGGATGAGAATGCAGCTGGTTTCTGCTTCGGCACTATCGCCGAAGCGTTCGTGAAGGGTGGTACTAAGCTGAGTAAAGGATGGTGGTCCATTTATGCTTAGGTCCATTAATGTATGATGTATGATTATTGTATTCTGCGGCTGAAGTGGTAGTAACATCCTACAGCTGCAATCAATCCTTCTTCGCTTTTTCCCACTGTGTCATGCCCTCAGCCGAAATCTTTAGCTTTCTCAGGTCCATTCTTGAATTGAGTGTACCGAGTCCTGCTTTCTTGAGGCCACCTCATAGCACGCTTAGCAGATTTATGTAATGACGCCTTCCTTCTGGCTTTGTGTTTGCTGGCTCCGATTATGGCGAATTCCAAGACTCTCCATGCTGGCGTGTCTTCTAGCATCTTTGCCACATGGCCAAACATGGACCATCTTTGCTGGGCGACGTTTACAGATAGCGGCGAGGTATTACACATCTTGTATAGTGCATCATTGGAAATTATGCTGTCTGACCATCAGTGTCCAGTGATGGTGCATAGGTGTTTGCAGTGGCAGACATCGAGTTTGTCTAGAGCTGCCTTTGGAGCTGCTCAGCTGTTACAATTATGCAACATCAAGGATGCGCAGGCTGCATTGTATAAACGTAGTCTTTTTTTATCAAGGGAATCTTTTATCTACGAATCCATAGCTTTCAGAAGGACTGGAAAGCTATGTTCCCCATGACGCAGCATGCAGCATTGTCCAGGATTTGACTTTTCCTCCATGGTTCGCCGCCACGAAGTGGATCATCATTTTCTTTGGTTTCATGCTTTGTAGATAGGCATATGTGGGTGAACTCTGTTTTGGATTCATTCATAAAGAGATTCTCAATATTTAGTTTGCTTGCAGCTATTGGGAGAAGTTCGTCAATGGGTTTCTTTTCCTCATCTATGAAGTCCACATCATCAGCATATTCCATCTCTAGCGCCATACCCAGTATTGACACTGTGGGGTTTCGTCCTGTGGAACTATCACACACAGAGGTCTATGCAGCAGCAAGGTAACAGGTGAAAAGCACAGGAGACAGACCATCTCGCTGTGGGAGTCAATTTCTGTTTCAACCTCTACATACTTCACTGACTTGACTCATACTCTCAGCTTGGTGTCTGCAAGCAGTAGTCTCACTAGTCATAGCTCATCTTTATTGCAACTGGCCTGGTGTAGTACTCCATCTAGGATCTTTGAGCGTTTAATTGTGTCGAAGCTCATGACATGTCAATGCCCATTTTGTGGAAATCCCAGTGTTTGGACATGACTACCGACACAAGCATGCGTTGAGCCCATACCATTTCTGTGCAGCTGCGTCTGCATTTGAAGCCAATTTAACATGATCTGATGAAGTCATCGATCTTGCCTCGGATGCGGCATAGAGTAACATTGGATAGGATTTTCCGTATGCTGTTGACAAGCACAATGGGCCACAAATTGGCTGGTCGCCAGGTGGCTTCTTGGGCTTGGATAGTACGATATGGGTGCTTTGGCCTACAGCATCAATGGGAAAGTAGTGCATAAAGGGTGAATTGATTAGGTGCATGATTGGTCCGTTAATACTTGAAAGGAAAATCGGGCGGCTAAATACAGGCCCCTACCATCATCATTTCACTTATTTAGTTCCACTCACAATTGCAGGGGTAGGACATTTCCATTTGTGGATGATAAGGGCTGTACTTCTGGCAACATGTCCCAGAGGCGGAACCTCTGTTCTTCTTCATAATCTGATGGTGGTCTCCATGTATGATTTGCTTTGTCTGGGCAGAAGGTTTCGGTATGGTATATTGTAGATCGACGCGAAGGATACTGTCTACGTGTAGCTGCCCAAGGATGCTGAATTATTGTCGTATCAGTGGGCTGGGAGGGAGGTTGATCCAGTAGCTGAAACCATCGAGAAATCCTGTGATGGCCCCACATCGGGCGCCAGTTGTGGCCGTGCACCTACTGTCTCATGTCTGTCCCGTCTGAGGGGGTCGGTTGGCTGGTCGTCATGCAAGCTGTCCTCTCCTTTGAGTCCATCAAGCTCTGTGCTGGGGCGCAGTTGGGCGAGGTCAGTCTGCCAGGGTGGCGGCTCTCCACACCCATGAGTCATCCAGGCTGACTTTCAGGTATATGTCCTGGTCTCAGGTCTTGCGATGCCGTCCCCTGGATGGGAGGTTGGTGCTCCCCAACTTGGAGACGCGCAGGTCCAGCGAGACATTTTCGACATGGCAGTGAGCCTGGGAGCGATACAACCAGGCGGCTGGGCTCTCCCTGACAGTCCGTATGCCAGTCTAGTCTCCACCGTCCGCAGCTGGAAGGACAGAGTTTGGCGTTCTGTAGCCATCACTCATCAGAGTGTGATCTACCTCTGGTCTTGTTTCCTTTCGTACCTTTTTCAGTCCGAGTGGTGGAGGGTCACACTGATGTGCACGTTCGTCCCAGCAGAAGCTGTCTAAGCAGTAGATGTATGTGCTTTGGTGGCGACTGATTTCACAGCATTTGCGGAGGTGGTAGTGGTTTCCGAGATGGAGGAAGGGGAATCTCCCTGGCGCACACAGTCGAAAGGGCATCCCCAGGCCGATGAGTGGATTCCTTCCGAGAAGAGGGAGCTGGTCGACTTAATCCTGCTGGAAATGGCAGGTGTGGGCAGATGTGCTGCATGCTAAATGGGAGGAAAGGGCTACATGCCACTCTCTTTACCGCAGGTGGCTTTCGATCTTTCCTGCCAGCATGTCGTGATTATCTGAGGAGCTTCACCCTATCAGAAATAACGTCGCTCGAGAGGCAGGTAGGCCTGCGAGGCGGATAACGTGGAGGGGACTAAGCAAGAGGAAAGGAGTTTCTTCTAAGTAGCAAGAGAGTGGGACAGCAGGATTTTCTATTTATTGTGGGTGGTCAGTACGTCACTAATGGTTATTATTCGTCTCGTTGGTCTAGGTATCTAAGGTTAGTTCATCATAAAAGTCGTTTGATGCTTAAAGCTAACTATTCCATAGTGGTCCACTTAAGGTGGGTGGAAGAAGGAGGAGAATCCTACTTTAGTTTCTTAAGCAGTAGAGCCTGTGGGGAGGGGAGGGGGGGTAGGTGGTAGGGTCGACGAGCTTTAGTAGTTGCCGCCTAGTTGATCTGATGTTCTCACCAGACGTCCAGAGGAGGGACTTCTGTGTGTGCCTAACTCTAATGTTAAAAGAGATCCCACGTGAGACAGTAGTTTAGTTACCTAAGATATTCTTGCGCTTTAATGGCTCAGATGGCCACAGTAGGATGCGAACATCTAGCCTCACAAGTTCATGTAAATCTTTGACTCAGAGCATGGACCGACTAGAGTGACATCAAACAAATCTTGACAGGGTCCAAGGGATGGGCCTTCCGAGTTGCAGACGCGCAAACCAGTCTGCGTAATTAAAGAAGAAAGAGTTTAGTGGCACCTCTGTCAAGCGTGGCGCCACTGCAGTCTAAAACAACAACAGGCTGCGAAAGCGCAGCAATCTTGAAAAAGATTCCAGGTAATGTGGTGGTTATCTGGCTCTGTCGTGGGGAACTGGTCTTAACTGCAGTATTGCTTAATTATCACTGTGTTTATCATAACTGGTGGTAAATCTGTCTAAAAAAGAAAATGGTTTGCTAATCAATGAAGAAGATTAAGCCACAGTGTTTGTTCGTTCCTAGGGGTACGCTTAGATCGTCCTAGTGCACAGTGCAGAATCTATGCGACGAAAACTTCTCTATAAGTAAAAGAAATGCAAGGGTCGCAGGACACACAAGAGTGGTCGAAAGGTTCGCTGGGATTTATTGAAGCCTTAGAAGGAATGCATCCGTGGGGAGTAGTCTCAAGTGGCATGATGGGATATCGCAGCATCGAAAACCTTCACTACAGTGTGGGGAGTCGGCGACGAGGTTTTCAGGTGGAAGAAAGAAATTTTTATTACCGATCAGGGAAAAGAGTTTTGTTCAAATTCGCTGGAGCAGCGATTTCACGAGCATGGTATAGACCATAGAAGATCGAGTCCGTACCATCCACAGACTAACGGACGTACTGAATGATTCAATTTAACTCAAAAGGGTGTAAATAATGAGTTTGGAGCATGGGAAGACGAGTTAGGTGCAGCTTTAACAACGTATCGCAACACTCGCCATTCCACGACCGGATATACGCCATTCTATTTGACGTATGGTCAACGTGCTGGACTTCCGTTTGCAATTCCACTTGATGCAGCGCATGATTTGGGTGAAAGATTGACCTGTCTTAATAATGCCTTATTGCATGCTCGAGGAGAAACAGTTAAGTCTCAAGAAATGCACCGGGAACAGATTGATAAGCGTGCGAACGCTGGTGAATATAAAGTTGGTGATTCAGTGGTTGTAAAAGCTGAAGAGAGGATGAATTTTCGACATTTTCGGTCTTCAACATCGGGTAAGCATTATTAAGAGGATCGCTGTAAGAACACAACGGACCATGTTACATCACGTGAATAGTCGACAAAAGCGAGGACTATTTAACTTTATCCGTGATGTCACGTCATCTTTATTTGGGGTGGCGACATCCGGCGACATTGAGACAATCAAGAATGTTGTCAGAACAGCTATGAAAAACATGAATAGATTAGTTCATTTTTCCAACGATTTGGCATCCCATGTGAAACACGCTTTTGAAGGGATTAACATCAACGTTAATAGGATTAATGAAATCACGGACAGTTTTGTCGATTTGACCAAGAACGTGAGTAAACTGTTTAAGATACACGCTTCATGTCAAGCTGATCTGTATGGGCTAGTACGTCTAGGACACATTATCGATTCTGCGGAAAACGTGGTGTACAGTTATCAGAAGCTGGCTGCGCAATTTCACAGGCAGACTGCTTCTCTTGAGTTGGGAAGATTGACTGAGGAACCTTTCAGTCCATCCGACTTAGCTGGGGTCGCTAAACAAGTTAGCATAGGGAACAGATTGATTCGACCTTATCAATGGTACTATCGAAATGTCGTCGTATCTCCGCTATGGAAAGACGATTCTCAGCTACATTATATTGCGACTTTGCCACTGATTGACGGCGGGAGTTATAACAAATATGGTTTGTATTCGTGGCCTGAGCCTTTAGCTACACTAGGATATTATATGCAAGTGATTATTGCCCGAACCAGTATCGGACTGGATACCAAGACTGGTTGGTATTTCACCCCATCTGAATGTCGAGGAGTTGGACCTTGAGTGTGTCATGGACAATTGAGGGTCGATAAGACTCATGTGCAAATTGTTTGCCCACAAAGAGATCGGAGTTGTATTGCACACATTCGGTGAACGGATAGAGGTACACTGTGGAGGACAGTTAACTGACCGTTGTAACGTATCGAATGGATTGTATGCGTTAATGTCGAGTGAATGTGACTACAGTGGTACTGGCTGGAGATTCGAACCTATACAGACTTACAGACGGTCGTATAGTCGAATCACTCTAGCTGTTGATGTGCCGAGATTGGATGTTGCCGGTGTACTAAATCAGTCTTTAATTGTGAACATTTGAAGGTCGAAAAATGGGACCATTTGCGAAAGACAAAGTATGTGCCCTTATCACCACTATCGGACATCAACCCAGCGATGGTTGAAAGCATCGGTGTTCACTCATTGTTCTTGCATTCCGTGGCTTCTGTCGTCACTATTATTGTGATTGTGTTTATATTATATAAATGTGGAATCCTGAACCGTATGTGGATGTGTTTGTCATGAAAGCCACATGCGGCCCGGATTCCAAGGTCTGGATCTTCCTGGTTTCATCGGTCACAACGACCTGCAGCGTTGCAACGTCCAACGAATGTGCCTAACATGGGGGGACTGCCTAACATGAACCATGGAACAATGGACCCCACGGCAGATGGCTGGGAAGATGTAGACATACACGCGGATACCACTTCCGGTAACCATGCAGATATACCTTCAATGACGTATGAGATTATATAGACTCTGTTTTGTTTAACTGTTTCTTTTTCTTTATTCTGGTTCGATGATTGATTATCGTATTGTTGCTATCGCACTGTTAATGATTGTATTGCTGTTTTCTTTGGATTCACAGTATTGACTGTTTTTTATTGTTTAATTGTAATATTACTGATCGTTTTATTTTAGTATTCGTTTTATCTGGGTAGCCCTGGCATAGAGATGGTTTTGTTGTTGATAGTACACGAGTTAATTGACGCTCTCTTAAGGCCTTAAGAGATGGTTAATTAACTTTGGTTGATGGGCATGTGTAAATATGGGATTGTCTTGTGAGAAGTCATGACCCCGCCTTGAAAATACCAGGTGAGCTAAAGGTCCAGACGACATCGTTATTTTAATGATATATATTTATGGTTCCGATAAATTGGAATCAGCATAGTAGCTGATAATATTGTTTATCAACATCGGCCATGTACATTTCTGGTAAATGGCTAGAGTGCTGGATATAGCACGGTGAAACTAATAGATGCTAATAGATGAAGTTAATAATGTAATATTTGAAATAAGTGAATTGATTGGAAAGGATTATATGGTTCTGAGTTGATGTGTATTCGAAGTAGTTTGATAAACGTTGTTGCTGTTCAGTCGGCACACACTTTTATGATGTTCATCAGTTGTTAGGAATGGTAGTTTAGAAAATAATCAATAATCAGTGTTGGGAGATATGAAACTGAATATGACAAAGGACGTAGTTAATGACGTAGGTGATCTAGTCTCTTACACTAGGTTGAAACAACATCACCTGGCAATGAGATCATACAGTTCATGTGCCTATACACCCTAGTATTCTCGAGACTTCTCCATTAATAGGCAATGGACAGGACATGGACATTGTAGTGTCCTTCAGGAATTAATAACATAATCGAAATTTGTGTATCAACTATATGTCACTCAAATGTTGGGATGCAACAACAACACATTCCGTAATGTTATTAGTTAGCTGACAGATCACATCAAATCAGAACCGGTTCCCACCGCTTTGTTTATGTGAGGCACCATCTCCATGGAAGAATAGGACAGAGTATGATTGGTTAGGATGACGTCATAACCAACCAGCGTCGGTCAAACTCTGTAATAAAGAATTATAAAGAATAGATTTATGTAATGTGCAAAGGATGAGGGGATCACTGATTGGTTGAAAAGACCAACATTTATCGGGTCAGAACTTCTAGGAAGAAATAAGCAGAGGTTGGTTGGTGAACTGATTGTTCGACCAGTCAAAATGTGCTTATGGCATACCTTGAAGAGTTGTAGGAATAGATTTGAGAGAAATCTAACTATTAGCATTATTATAGAACTTGGTTAGAGAGACGGATTAAATTGTATATAAGACGAGATTTCGGCCTTATAATTTAATCATTTGCCATCTCTGATTCACTGAACACATCGTGAGCGTTCAGTTTGCGTAACGAAGCTCTGTTAGAAGTAGCCTTAGGAAATAGATAGCCTTCGATAGTTTGTACATTATTTTGCACCAGTTTGTATTGTGAGCGATTTTGCTCTTGTTTCAAAACTTATATTTAATAAAAAGTATAATCTTACGTTTATGTAAGACTCGAGTTTGTCAAATCATTTAGTAGCTTAGGAATCTAGTAGTGAGCTGGAAGCAACATCCAGTCCTTACTTGGAATAGAGTTAGTCAGATAGGCCCAGCAGTCATCAAGTAAATATCGTCACTTAACCATCTGTCGATGAGGCAAGCCCGACTGCAGTCATCCTTCATCGTTACCAGTAGTCGTTGTCGCAGCAACGCTAGTCAGCTACCGGTAGCAGAGAAGAATCATCATCGATTAAAGTAAGAAGAAGTTCTTGAAGAGAAAACCAAAATCTTCAACATGTATGATAGTATGCTCCAGAACTTCTAATTAGAATATTGATTGCTCAATTTGTTAGGTAAAAATCTTAGATTTTATGATGAATTTACTGGAAATTGTAAATACACTTCTCCTCCTTAGCTGCTCGATAGATTTAAAACAAAACTGGGGGGCTCCAGAACTTCAGAATTTAGATTTGTCTATTTTTTCGGTGAAAATCTGAAATTTTATCAAAATTGCCAGAACCATTTAAAGGACTACTCCTTAATCAGTGCCCGATTTCAATGAAACTTGGGTGGAATGATCTTGCGGTTTCACCCAAGAATTTTGATTGGTAAATGTTTTGGTGACCATCTTGGATTTTCCGAAAATTATCCAGAAATTGGTTAAAACCTATCTTCTCCTAAGTCGCATGACAGTTTTAACCAAATTTGACTGGAAGAATCCTATGGTGCTAGTCTCTAGATTTTCTATTCAAAGTTTTGAGTGGCCGATCTTTGGTGACCAGCTTAGATTTTCGGACGATTTTCCGAACCATTTGAACTACTACCCCTTAATCAATGGCCCGATTTTAAGGAAACTTATATGAAATGATCTTATGGTGGTAGGCATCAGCATAGCAAATGAGACTTGATTGGTCATGTTGTGCTAGCCATCTTGGCTTTTCCAAAAATTATCTATCATGCTTGATTAAATGCAAATGGTTCAAATGATAATGGTTCAGGTGATTGTCAAAGGACTTTGGGCTTCGTGATTCATTTAGCAAATCATCTTGACTCAAATATGTTTGTCTGCTTTAGTTACTGGACGTGTCATGGAAACTTGGTTTCGCAATAAGTTCCGATATCTGTCACAATATCAAGCTGCCATACGTTACAGTTACATTACGAGTAGCGGATCCATCTGGAAACGTCACCACAAAGACATTTGAAATGAATGTACCACAATTTAAAGTAAGTATTGTATGTGACATTTCTCACCATCATCATTGCAACGTAATGAAATGTTTATACACTATTTATGTTCTCAGTTAAACCAAATGGTCAGTAATGTTATGAACACATTATGATAAACACACGTAGAGAGCGGCATTTGAAACAGTCTGCCATTCAAAATATAACACCAAATGTTCATCTTGAAAATTAGCTACTAAAGAGTTGTACAAGTGATGAAAACATCTCTCAACAACAAGCTCTCAACAAGCTCCTAGATTCCATTACAGTCACAAATACTCATCTACACTACTTGGCTACAATGTAGCTACCGCTCACAGAATAGTGATCTGGGGTTCACCTCCCGGAAAAGAATTAGATGCTCGAGAAGCCATCTCCTTTGTAAGTAATAAATATCATAATTTTTTTAGCTTTTGATTGCAATACATGTACTCTTTGTATGAGTATTTAAAATGCATACTTTGAAACGGTCACATATCAGATTTATCCTATTTCTTGATTGGTCAAAATCGGAAATCAAGATTTTTTTGTGACAAAAACGGGTGTCTGCAATATCTGGTTGCTCATGTTGTAGTTGTATACATTTAGTAAAACCAGAATTACATTTTATTTATACACATGCATCATATATACTAACTGCTCTACCCTAAATATTATGAGACACAAAAAATCTTTTTAATATCAAATCCCATCTCATGAAACATTTAATTTGACCATTTTTATGTGTTTGTTCTAAATATGAACTCTATGACATTGATTGTGATATCATGTCATTGTCCTTTGATGACAACTACCTTAAATATATATCAAATAAAAGGTTAGCAACTCTGTTTGGATAATGGTAAAATCATTCCAGGAATTAGTGGTCAATGCATGGTCTTATCCCTCACATATTGCTACTTATCTTCTTTTCTTTTTGTTCACAGAGGTTTGCACAGCAAATGCGAGAAATGTCTACTGTTCTTGAAACTGTATAATCAGCACACGAATGTTCAGATCAAACAATGGATGGATGTAATCTGTCACTCACATATATGACGTCATAATCAATTATGGCACATGTAAGCTGACGTCAATCAAGATGCATATTAAATGGCGTATCTAGCGCCATCATGAACAATGAATGGTCCGTCAATTGTATGTCGCTAGTATTTAATTAATATTCTGTTGAATATTTTGAAACTAAGGGAGTTGTTGCTGCCATAGATTAGTTTCAAAATATTCAACAGCTTACCTGAATAATAACCTTAAAAATGAGATTATGGGAAGGCAGGATGCAAAGTATATAAGTCGATCTCAACACATGTAAAGTGTGGGCAGAGCTTAGCTAGAAATGGATGGACCTGTTAATTATTCCAACACTCAAGAGAGGCTAAAGGTAAGAGCATTCTTTAGAGCCAGTACAA
>JAVVLW010004616.1:0-50000 GCA_034401795.1 Chaetoderma sp. LZ-2023a
GGGCAGCTCTGCTACACTGTCATTAATGAAGAGTATGAACAGAGTTGGTGATAATACTTCGCCTTGTGGCACCCCTTGTCTCAGCAATACATTCTGTCCAGATTGTCCATCCACCAGCACCATAGCTCTGCGATTGTGTAGGTATGACTTGGTCCATCGGAACATGTTGCCACCGATGCCTGTGCGCTGGAGCTTCACGAGGAGGCCATCCTTCCACACCTTGTCAAATGCCTTCTGCAGATCGATAAAGGCAGCTAGCATCACCTTCTTGGCTTGAAAAGTGTCCTCTATGACCGGTGCAAGATGAGTTGTTTGATCTTCTGTGCTCCTGTATCTTCTGAAGCCGGCCTGCTCTGAAAATATAATGTTTTCATACTCCAGGTACCACTGCAAACGCTGGTTGATGATGTGCTCCATGGTCTTGCATATGCACCTTGTAAGACTGATAGGACGGAAGCTCAGCACTTTCGTCTTGTTCTTCCCTTTTTCAGAATAGGAGTTATTCTGGCTTCCTTCCAGCACTGAGGAACCTCTCCATTGGTCCAAC
Organism: Chaetoderma sp. LZ-2023a; assembly: GCA_034401795.1. Classification (NCBI taxonomy): domain Eukaryota; kingdom Metazoa; phylum Mollusca; class Caudofoveata; order Chaetodermatida; family Chaetodermatidae; genus Chaetoderma; species Chaetoderma sp. LZ-2023a. The sequence continues at coordinate 548 of JAVVLW010004616.1, forward strand.
TGAGATTAAAGATTTCTAGCAACTTGCGAAGCGATGCATTACCAAGGTGTTGGATCATTTCATTCGTAATGCCATCTGGCCCGGGAGATTTCTTCTTCTTCAATTGGCGGATAGCCTTCTTCAGTTCTGCTAAACTAATGTCAACTTTCATTGCATCGTGAGGGTTGGTGTCTGTTCCTTTTGCTCTTTTCTAACCTCTTTTTGACGCACTCGTGGTATAGAAATGTTGCTTTCTTTTGCATATGTCTTCGCAAAGGCATCTGCAGCCATCTTTCCTGTCAGTGTTTGTCCATCTTCTTCAATAGTAATCTTCTCTCCCCTGACACCCTCATCATTCAGTGCTTTAGTCAGTCTCCATAGCTTTGTGGTGTCTCTTTCTAAATTAAACCCTGCCGTCTTTTCCCTCCAGCTTCTTCTTTTGGCCTTCAGCTTGGTCTTCAGATACCTGGCTTTAGTTTGTTGTAGCGTGAAGTGGTTTTCATGACAGGGATTACCCTTTGCATCTTCTCTGGCCTTGTCTAGTTTATCATGGGTTGCTTGCAGTTCTGTTGTCCAGTAGGGGCGGTAGTTTTTCCTGAACCCTCGAGGAATCGCTTCGTTGGCAGCCTTGAGGATACTTGAATTAAATTCCTTAACCACATTGTTGAAATTTCTCCCTTCTACTGCTATATTTTGGGTAAGCTCATTGGAATGAATGCCGAACAGACTCCAATTTGCCTTTTTGTAGTTCCACCGTGGATGTTGAGGTGAACTTGTCGAAATACTTCCAGAAAGAGAGAGGAGGACTGGGCGGTGGTCGCTTCCTCCTAACTGCGATCCGACAACTCTACTGAGGTTTCTGTGAATGTCTTCTGTACAAAATGCCAAGTCCGGCGTTGTTGTCGAGTGCCACCGGCGCGAGTAGAAGGTAGGCTGATATGTGGGATCGTAGACAAGTAAAAGGTGCTTTTCATCTTGCCATGCCTCAATGTCTTCTCGTTTATCAAGTGTTCTGTATCCCCAGCTCCGGGACTGGCTATTAAAGTCTCCCACAATGAGGAAGTGGCAGTCCGGGACCTGGACCCAAATTTGGTTGAAATCCGGCAAGCCATTGAGGAGATACATTTTAAAGCAAAAGTTGACGGACGACGGACGGTCGCCACAGCATAAGCTCACTTGGCCTTTCAGGCCAGGTGAGCTAATAATAAATTCACCAACTGTGCGACAGAGGATTTAGTAATCTGATCTGGGAGGGGGGTCACTCCTTCGCAATGGTGTGTGTGTGCGTGCGTGCGTGAGTGGTTGTTGAGTTGTGTGGTGCTGATCCTAAATACACCCCCCGACCACACTGCAACTGACCGCGTGAAGGCCATGCTTTCCTTATTTACCGGAATTAAACCATAAACCAAAGATACCATTTGTCAAGAAGACAGAGTGATGATTTTGCCAATTTTGACGCAAACCGTGTCAGTTGCGATGATGTATGATCATCATAAAAAGCTAAAACAATTGCATAAAGATTTGCATTTCTAAAAGCGAGCATTTATCCCGGAAACAGCATACACACGTGAACACATGAAAAAAGTCACCCAATATATATGTATCTGTATATATCAAAATGCAGACGTGTGCGGGTGATCTACTAACAAATAGACTTGGAGCTCATGTAGTGAGTTGGAGGGTGATATTTCATACAGATGAGGTATTTCCACCATAGTCCCACATACGTATGCATGCATGCACACGCACGCACGCATGCATGCACGCACGCACGCACGCACACACACACACACACCTACGCCATAGACGGATGCAATACCCTATTTCCCTTATGGGGTAAATTTAATAAAACAATAAACGTGTTACTCCATAGAAAGATCTACTGCTTTTGCTTAATCCTCATTGCAATCTTTATATACGGATGTGACTGAATATGATTAAAATTAGATTCTTCTAAATCTGTAAAGGTATATTTTGAATTTATTGAGTTGTCCCACTAGATTAATCATCAGAGTCTTACCTGTGCTTTAATATCAACTGATGCGCCAGCGCTAAGCAACCGTTGAGCCATTTTTACTGATCCAAGCTGTGCAGCATGGTGTAATGCTGTCATTCCATCCTGAAATGAAACAAAGTAAAATCTCAGATAGCAACGCATAACTCGTTCAAACTGTCAATGCTCAAGCCAGACAAATTTGGCTTCAGCAATGGTTTTGTGGAATATCCATCTCCAGGCCAAGAAAGGAGTATTCTTTAAATTGTATCATTGTAATGACTGGTACGATTGATTCAATAACAGAAACAGCCATCACATTTGTAACATTTAAAGCTGATAAGGCTATGTCTAGACATCCTCCGTTTCATATAAGGCTTGTCTAATATCACATTCTCACACCTCCAGATGATCGACATTCTCTTTAAAGCAAATTGTTCAATATGTTTCAATGCTGTAAACCTCTCTTATGTAGCCACATTTGAAAACATCAGAAGTGATCACAAAAGAGCAAGACAGGTGGCTGGCTTGACCTGTTATCCCTCACAACCCGAAAACCATGATGTAAGACGTATTATGGTGATTATTTTGATTCAAATATGACCGGGAGCAGGTTGCTACTGTACGTGTCTTATCAAATTACTTTCAAAACAATCTGCAGGGGTTTTCCCCCGAAAAAGTTGATCCCGATCCGAGGATGATTCATAACAAGGAAAAATTAATTACCTCTCCTGGATGTAGAAATTGTTTGAGTGTAGTTTAAACAAACACTCAAACAATTTCTACATCCCGGACAGGTAACTCATTTTTCCTTATTAAAAAAAGTCTGCAGTTTGCCTAGCTAATTATCTTGAAATTGAGGCACTGACATTGCATATGTTAGAAACAATACAGACCAGGGGTCTGATGAAATGTACATGGCTAGGCAGTTCGCATATGATAGTGATGCGGGATTATTTTAAGAAATAGTCTCTTCTTCTGCATATGGACTTTTTCTATGAGAAAATTGAAATTTGTGTAATTTGTGGATTAAAGGGTTAAGTCAAGATATCTTTGGAACAATTATAGAACCACAGTCTCCTGGTCAGTAAGACACCTACTATATCTCTGGACCACTTATAGAACCACAGTCTCCTGGTCAGTAAGACACCTACTATATCCCTGGACCACTTATAGAACTACCACCTCCTGGTCAGTAAGACACCTACTATATCCCTGGACCACTTATAGAACTACCACCTCCTGGTCCTATAGACACCTACTATATCTCTGGTCCACTTATTGAACCACCGTCTCCCGGCCCTATAGACACCTACATCTCTGGATCACTTATAGGACCACCGTCTATTGGTCCTAAAGACATCTACTATATCTCTAGACCACCTATAGAACCACCACATACTGGTCCTAAAGACATCTACTATATATCTGGACCACTTATAGAACTACCACCTCCTGGTCCTATAGACACCTACTATATCTCTGGACCACTTATAGAACCACGGTCTCCTGGTCAGTAAGACACCTACCATATCTCTGGACCACTTATAGAACCACGGTCTCCTGGTCAGTAAGACACTTACTATATCTCTGGACCACTTATAGAACCACGGTCTCCTGATCTGTAAGACACCTACTATATCTGTAGACCACTTCTAGAACCACGGTCTCCTGGTCAGTAAGACACCTACTATATCTCTGGACCACTTATAGAACCACGGTCTTCTGGTAAGTAAGACACCTGCTATATCTCTGAACCACTTATAGAACTACCACCTCCTGGTCCTATAGACAGCTACTATATCTCTGGACGACTTATAGAACTACCAGCTCCTGGTCCTATAGACAACTTCTACATCTCTGGAACACTTTTTCTATGAGAAAATTGAAATCTGTGCAATTTGTGGATTCAAGGGTTAAGACAAGATATCTCTGGACCACTTATAAAACCACGGTCTCCTGGTCAGTAAGACACCTACTATATCTCTGGACCACTTATAGAACCATGGTCTCCTGGTCAGTAAGACACCTACTGTATCTCTGGACCACTTATAGAACCACGGTCTCCTGGTCAGTAAGACACCTACTATATCTCTGGACCACTTATAGAACCACGGTCTCCTGGTCAGTAAGACACCTTCTATATTTCTGTACCACTTATAGAACCATGTTCCCCTGGTCAGTAAGACACCTACTATATCTCTGGACCACTTATAGAACCACGGTCTCCTGGTCAGTAAGACACCTACTATATCCCTGGACCACGTATAGAACTACCACCTCCTGGTCCTATAGACACCTACTATATCTCTGGTCCACTTATTTAACCACCGTCTCCTGGCCTAAAGACACCTACATCTCTGGATCACTTATAGGACCACCGTCTCTTGGTCCTATAGACAACTACTATATCTCTAGACCACCTATAGATCCACCATATACTGGTCCTAAAGACATCTACTACATATCTGGACCACTTATAGAATCACCATCTATGTTTGTGGATGAGAGATCAGTTAATGATACAATATGACAGGTGTTAGTATTTAACACATTATGGTGGTACAAATATATACATCTACATAGACAATCTACGCATGCCTGCCAATCTGTCTTTACCTGGAAAGGGTTCCAAAGGTATATCATGCATGCCGTATCCAATGGTGATAGTTTTGGAGTGATCTGAGCGCAAGCTCAAGGTCACCCAGTCCAGCTGCAAGCTACCAGTGTTTCTTTTTCGCAAAGATTACCTCCCTTTACCCATATAAGACGATTGAGAGTCTTAGACTGACTGAAATGTTAAATTCTGAATCCAAGCCACCACACACAAGTTTTCAAGATGTCTCGGTTATTTGACACTTCAGGACTTTTTCCTTGATTTTCATGAAAGCTACCATAGGTATATCACGCATGTCGGATCCAATGGTGATAGTTTTGGAGTGATCCAACCACAAGGTCAAGGTCACCCTGTCGAGGCGCAAGATTCCAGTTTTCGTTTTTGGCATAGATTACCTCGCTGTACCCATATAAGATGATTGAGAGTCTTAGATTGAATGAAATGTTAAATTTTACATCCAAGCCACACACCCACCCACCCCCGCCACAAACTTTGCAAATTTCTCGGGTATTTGACACCTCAGGGCTTTTTCCTTGATTTTCATGGAAGCTTTGCCATAGGTATATCACGCATACCGGATCCAATGGTGATGATTTTGGAGTGATCCGACAAGGTTAAGGTCACCACTTAGAGGTCAAATGTCTACCTGCTTTAGTTCTTTGCCTAGGTTACCTATCTTCATCCCTACAATCTGATTGAGAATCTTGGATTTGTCTGAATTGTTCTGTTTGTGATCCAAATCACCACCTACGCCTAACATTGTACATTTATTGGTTATTTGATGTTTCGTGGCCTTTTACTTGATTAGTGGAAAATGCTATGCATGCTTCAAGAACAATCCGATTTGATTAAGGATATTTTCTGTTTCAAGAGGATTCAGCCATCTTGATGACATCATAAATTACAAAACAATCACCTCTAAAACAGCTGGAAATATCAACTTAGAAATTGGGGAATATGCTTAGTGATAACGGGCCATTCATGTTTGTTCAATAACTATATGTAAATGTGCTGTGAATTAGACACATCTAACCACAATGGAATGCTTGGAACTTGGCCATTGCTATTTGTAGCTATATTTATTATTATCCCCACGTTTTAAAAAAAACGTCGGGGATTAAACGAAATCAAGGATTTCTTTTTTCACGAGAGTTGATACTTACCTCCCTAATACTTTTGATATTGCTAAATATCGGCGTTCACTCAATAAACACTCAGAATAAAAACAGTTAGGTGCCCCTACTGGGCATGTAGACAGAGGGTAGTCCGGCGGATGCCAGCCCCACCACCGCGCATGCGCCGACTACTACTTCCTCTGACTAATTTATTGGCTGACACACATGCAACTATTAAGAGCCTGAAGACCGAGCCTCTGTGGGGTGGAGGCCGGGTCCGTATCTAGGGAGGTAAGGATCAACTCTCTCGTGAAAAAAGAAATCCTTGATTTCGTTTATTTCACTTCAAGAGTATACTTACCTCCCTAATACTTTTGATATTGCCAGAATTCGGCGGGAGGGAGGCGAGGTCAAAAGACCAGCTCTTCCCTATACGCTTTTCCGCGTTTAAGGCACTTAAACGTCTGAAAACTGTGTGAAACACAGTCAGGATTTGAAGAACATCGGCTAACACCAACCGATGGATGAGAGATGACAGAATGTCATATGCACTCTCTCCCCCACCCCCCACCCCTTTCCGGGAGGAAGACTTGAATGACCTCAATGTCCCATATGCTCTCTACGTACCAGTGCCATGTACTATAGGACAGAGGCGAAAAGGCTCGATTTTCGCACACTCTCAATGATGAACCACACCAATACACAAACCATCACCATATTAATAACAAAAGGTAACGTGACAATACAATCAACAATGAACAACACAGGAACAAGACTGACCTTGTTGAACTTGGATGCTGTCATCATCTTCCCATTGGTGAAGGCTGATGCAGTCCCAAAAAGTGGTTGTTTCCATTAATTAATTGTGATGTATATAAGCAATGAGGAAACCTTCATCAACAATCATACAAGTGATTATTTTTTCAAAATCGACAAGGCGAGAGGATTCGAGGTGTCACGGAGATAATGGTCTGTAAAACTTGACTCACAGTGCCACTGAGCAACGGACATAATGTCATCCACAGGGACCCCATTAAACAGGGCAGTGGAAGTCACCACGCCCCGGACACTGTGAGCCTTGGCTATGTCAACCTGCTTACCAGTGGCGGATTTATGACAAAATTGGATACACTCTACAATCCACCTGGAAATGGTGTCCTTAGACGCCCTGCCATGGGGTTCAATATATGACAACCATAACGCTGACTGATCGGTCCGCCACTCCGAAGTATGCTGTTTGTACTGAAGCAGCGCCCGAACGGGACACCATGCTTTAGAATTAGGATCATATCTAGTTAAAGCAGGCAAAAAAATAGGTTGACCTGGATATTTCAAAGACTGATTCTTAGCCAAGAAATTAATCCTAGGTAGAAGCTTAAGGCCCTCCCCTGTAACCACAAAACGGTCGTCCTCGGCTGATAAGGCATGAATTTCACTCCTACGCCTAGCCGAGGCCGCAGCAATTAAAAATACAGTTTTAAGAGTTAACATTTTCATAGAAATGTAACTAAGTGGTTCAAAAGGCTTATCACCTAGTACCTGAAGCACTAGAGATAAACTCCAAGACGGAATCACCGGGGGATTCCTTGGTCTTAGATTGCCCATGCCTTTAATTAATACATTTAATGTACTTACTTCATCACCTCCCCTCTTAGCCAAGCAAGGGATAACAGTCATTAAAGCTGCCTTATAACCAGCATTAGAGTTAGGCTTGAGGCTATAGGCATCATACAGGTGACAGAGGAAATCAGCTACTACCTGAATAGATGAATCCATTGGATCAATACATCTTTTTGAGCACCACTCTGCAAATCTGTTGATTTTATAATTATATGCTCTGGAGGTTGACCCCCTCCTGACTTTGGCCATAAACATGGCTGCTTGCTCAGAAAAGCCCTCCTTAAGTCTAGATTCCTTGACAACATCCACGCAGTCAATCGGAACATTGACGGATTGTTGTGAAGGGCCTTGCCCTGGAAGATAATGTCGTCCATCAGAGGCAGAGGAACTGGATTGCAGACCAGAAGGTCCAGCAGATCCGTATACCACGATCGGCTTGGCCAATCTGGGGCGATCAGAAGCACTTGGCACTCCTCCTGTCTGATTTTCTGAAGAATTTTTGGAATCAGGATTGCTGGAGGGAATGCGTATGCATACATTCCCGCCCAGCTGATAGCTAACGCATCTGTTGCGAAAGCGCTTGGATCTGGAATCGGAGAGACGTACGTCGTCATCTTCGCATTCTCTTCGTTGCGAACAAATCGATGTTGGGCTTCCCCCAATGGTCGAACAGACGATCCACCACACATTGATTTAGTTGCCATTCCGTCGGTAAAATACTCATCCTTCGGCTCAATGAGTCTGCTAGCAGATTTAACCTTCCCGGAATATGAACTGCTTTCAAGGTAATCCTGTGATCCAGGCACTAGCAAAGCAGCTTCCATGTCATCATACAGAGACTGGGCGACTTCGTTCCGCCCTGGCGGTTTATGTAAGTCACTACTGTTGAGTTGTCTGAACGAATAAGAACAATCTTGCCCTGAACTTTCAGTAAGAAATGTTCCAGGCCCAGGACTACTGCTCTTAGTTCCAGTAGATTTATATGTTCCTTCGACTGTTCCAGATCCCACAGCCCTGATATCGTGGATTCTTCCAGGCAAGCTCCCCACCCCTCCATCGAGGCATCTGTGTACACAGTTACCTGAGGGTGAGGAGGGGTCAGCATCACCCCCACCAGGAGATTCTCTGTCTTCAACCACCATTGCAGGTGGTGAACTAGAGGCGCCAACACTGACACATTCGAGTCCAGTGAACCTGTACTCTGGGTCCATTGTGTCATGAGAAATAACTGCATCGGCCGCCTGCGTAAGGCAGCCTGAGGAATGACCGGTTCCAACGAAACCATCAACTCCAGCATTCTCAAATAAACCGGTGCCAGGACATGATGACTGTCGCACACTGACTGAATTACTGAGATGAGTCTCTGAACTCTCTCCTGAGTAGGATAAACATATCCTGTCTCTAGATCGAAGAACATCCCCAGGTAAACAAACTTCTGGGATGGAGTCAGCTCTGATTTTTGAAAATTTATCATCCAGCCTAAATCCGTGAGAGTCTTCAAAACAATCTCCAGATTGGTCGATAAACTTTCCTGGGTGTGTGCTTTCAACAGTCAGTCGTCTATGTATGTGTGGACTGCTATGCTTCTCCTGCGGAGGTATGCTGTAATCGCAAGAACCACATGGGTGAAAACCCGAGGAGCGGTGGAAATTCCGAAGGGTAACACCCTGAATTCCCACTGTCTGCCCTGGAATGCAAATCTCAGGAAGCGACGGAAACTCCTCGCTATGGGAATGTGGAAATAAGCATCCTTCAAATCTATTGAAGCTGTCCACATTCCCTTCTCTAACCCCGCCAACACCGAGCGCACAGTCTCCATCTTGAAACTGAGCGTCTCTATGAACTTGTTCAACGGCTTGAGGTTGAGAATAGGTCTCCACCCTCCGGTGTTTTTTGTTACTAAGAACACGGTTGAATAGAAGCCCGGACACTTCTGTGCCGGCTGAATAGCTCCTTTTTGTATGAGGGAATTTATCTCCTCCTCGATACACAACCTTTGATCTGGATCCCTCGGAATTGGAGTCCAGATCGGCACTAGAAACAGTCGCAATGGCGGGCCTGTCATCCAATCGGGAAGATACCCGACTGAAAGCCATCGCAAGACTAAATGGTCCTGAGTCAACCATTCCCACTCTTGCATGTGGTCGGCCAGCCGGCCTCCCACCGGTCCACCTAGGGAGAGAGGTGGACATAAGGAGCGCAAGAGTGGCACTGTCTCCTTCGCCAGAAACACCGGAGTGGTTCTCACCGCAGTAACCGGCCCATCAGGCACGATTACCACGACCAGATCCTCGCGCGCCACGCCCAGCACCGCGCGCACCTCGGTGCACGGGTGGCTGCCTGGCTGACTGCGCCTGAGGAGCCTGCGCCCCCCCTCACTGCTGGCCGAATCGCACGCGGCCTAGGCCGACGCTGCGATGGTGGGTGGCCTCTGACCTGGCCACCTCCACCTCGAGCCTGCAGGGGACGATACGCAGGGGGTGCGGCGCGAACGCACTCCCGACGGAGCACTTCAAACTGCTCACGCAGCGCCCTCTGGTTATTGACCAGAGTAACCGTCTCCTGGAGGTGCTTACATCCCTCACCTCCAAAGAGACCAGGACCTGTCATAGGCGTACGCAGTAGCCTATTATACAGGTCCTGGGACGGGCACAGATTGTCCAAGGCAAACGTGCGCCTCGCCCGGACACTCCTGGTCACCGCCCGAGTCATACAGTCCAGAGCTAGGTTGATACCATCCTGGATGGCTCTCTGGACTGTGACCGAGCTCGGCTGGCCCGATGCGGATGCCGTTACTAACCCCTGTAACAGCTGGGAGACGTGGGACAGAGTGGCAATCGAAGCTCTCCCACTCTCCTCCGCATCACGCAACGCGTTCGAAGACAAGACTCCCATGTCAGAACGGGAGCCGGGCCACGCATCTTCACCCAAAGCCACGCGGTCATCCACGCTCGGCTTGGGTACCACACCGTACCTCTGGTAATCCAGGGGCATGATGCGGCAACGCCTGGCCCCTTCGCGAGACGCCCATTCGCCTTGATGGACATCTCTGCCGCCTCGAACATGTCAACGACATGCTCAGCCAGCGGCAGAGATGGCATTGCACTAGCAGTAGCCTTACCAGCTAACCACGGCCGGTGATCACGCTGGCTAGCCGACTGCCCCACAGGCAGATCTGGCCTAACACTCACCAGCCACTGGCAAGCGTCTGACCAATCCTCTTCCGTGGCTAGCTGCGAGCGCTCTACAAGACGGGGGCCTTCGTCTTCCTCCTGAGCGCAAGCAGCAGAGCTTGACGGCGGATAAGCTGATACCCCTGGCAAGCCAGGGAAAGCATGCGGGCCCGAAAGAACAGGCATGCTAACCTGACTGGCTTGACCAGGAGCAGGCGCTGTGGTAGAGCGCGGGGCAGATACCGCCCCACCACGGCCCCGGCCAGCACCAGCGATACCCTCGGCAAGCCGAGGTATGCGGTATAGCTGGCCATCAGCATCGGCCAGGGCCACCCTCTGAGCCGTGAACTCTACTCCTGCATGAGTAGAGCCATGGAATAAGTCGCCTGTATTCCTCGCGAGGGGTGCACAGACGTCATAATCCATGGTCACATCCCCAGACGGCGACCCTAACAGGTAATCCTCTTCCTCCTGGCCAGAAAGATTAGACTCCGGGTCACCAAAGAGAGCTAAACCGGACTGGCCAGGAAAAGTGCCATAGGAGGTACTGGCACCTGTGGCGTGTGGATACCCCTGGACTGATAAGCAGCCCGCGGGTTCCAGCGACAACCATCCACGACCCCTCGGCACGGCACCAAGCCTGCTGCCAGGGTCGTGGAATGCCCCCACTAATGGGGCCACCTCTGAATCTTCGAACAACGGAACTGGCCTACGGAAAGGTGATTCAGAGGTGGGGATTACCTGCTCTGAAGCAGACGCCGAGGACGACAAAGGATTTGGTCCAGGAAGCATGCCACGAAGCAACTCTGGAACCAAATCCTTTATCGTCCTCTTCATCTCTCCCAACATCTCACTCCGGAAGGCCTCCATGTCCACCGCGGACGAGGCCTTCCTCTTACCTTTCTTACCTACACCCTCTCTCTTCGACTTCCTCTCCTCCTCCACTACCTTGTCCTTCGCCTGCAAACACAGAAACTCAGACATTAACTCGCACCCCCCCCCCCCCCATTGCTTGCATACCTCACACTTGAGCAATGGCCCACAGGGACTACAACTAAAGCACAGGTGAGGTACGAACCTATCCTTAAGGAAGCATCCACAGGACGAACAACCAGGTCTCTGAAACAGGACAAAGGACGAGGACAATGAGTAATTTTGTTACGGTTAGAAAACTCAAAACCAAACTAAAAGAGAGGGAAATGATCATAAAGATCAATAATCATCTGAAACCAGCGTTGGACAAAACTTTAATTGTTAATAAAGAGCAAGGCTGATTATGACGTCATGATCCCATGACAGCAATTTAATCGATCCGAACCAACCAGGCGTGCGGACGAATTGTATACATAACCAGAACATATCACGAACGGTTATCCAAACCACACAACCATCAGATACACAACGATAACAATGCCAATTACAGTCAATTTTGTTAAATAATTAACCTCACCTCATATCATTACTTAGATACCTGACACCGTGTATAGACAAACCATCCAACTTGATGAACTGGAGCACTCCACCAAGACTACGCCTCTTAACTCTCTCCACCTTAGGGGAAGGAATTGGATCAAGGGGGCAAAGTGAGAAGACCTTTATACTAGGCCTCCGACTCACTGGACACAAAAATCTTGGTTAGATAACCTAACAGTATTAGTAGGAAATGGAACCTTGGTGGAGAGAAACAAACCCTCAGACGCTGTGATGTTCAGTACATATCCAAACAGATACCTGTGGACATAAACACAGAGAGAGATTAGTCTTATATAGCACCATGTTGAAATAAAACAATTAAAACAGGCGCTTATCACGGTAAACGCGAGTCCTGGAAACACATTACATCGGGGAAAACTCGCTAGAATATATTAGAAATCACCTGATATAAGGATCCTGCGCCCTCCTCCGGCGAAGCCACTCTGTCCGACATGATCCAGGTGATAATCCTTCCAATATATAGACTTAAAATGCGCTTTTAGAATTCAACAAAAACATGTGTTCCCTCTGCCAATAAATTAGCAAAGAGGAAGTAGTAGTCGGCGCACGCGCGGTGGTGGGGCTGGCATCCGCCGGAATACCCTCTGTCTACCTGCCCAGTAGGGGCACCTAACTGTTTTTATTCTGAGTGTTTATTGAGTGAACGCCGATATTTAGCAATATCAAAAGTACTAGGGAGGTAAGTATAGTCTTGAAGTGAAAATTGTAATCACTTCTGTCGGTCCATCTGTTCGTTTGTCCGTTACTCTATCTCCTCCCAAACCATTTGGTGAAATTAAATCAAATTTGGTATGTGGGTTACCCATATGATTCCGCTTTACCAGACGATATTTAGATTTGGCTCCACTCCCATGGGCACGTGGCAGGGGTCAAAAAGTCAAATCAGTTGTAATGCAAATTCTCTGAAATCGGTAGACAGAACTTAACCAAATTTGATATATGAGTCACCCATATGATTGCCGAGTGCAAGAGGCATTAAGATTTGGCTCCACTACCAGGGAGTATAGGAGGGGTCAAAAGGTCAAATTTTAACCTGTGGAAATTGATTGTAATACATCTCCGAAACCGTTTGACGGAATTCAAACAAATTTCGTCTGTGGGTTAGCCATATCATTGCGGAATAAATGAGCACATTTAGATTTGGGCCCGCCCCAATGGGTGGGTGGGGGGGGGGGTCGAAAGGTAAAAGAATTGATTGTAACGCAACTCTTTTTTAGTATGTCAGTGGTTGAGCACATTTACATTTGGCCCCGCCCGCAGGGGGTGGGGAGAAATGGGGGAAAGCTCATGAAATTGATTGTAATGCAACGCCTCTGAAACCATTGGACGGAATTCAACCAAATTGTGTATGTGAGTTACCCAAAATACTGTGAGCGGATGAGCATATTTACATTTGCACTCCCCCTCCCCTGGGTGTTAGGGACGGGGTCAAAAGGTCATGAAATTGAATGTAATGCAACTCCTCTGACACTATTGGACGAAATGCAAAAAAAATTTGGTATGTGAGTTACCCATATGATTGCGGAGTGCAAAAGGATGTTTACATTTGGCTCTGCCCCCGACGGTGGGTTGTGGGTGTGTGTCAAATGTTCAAAGTGGTGAACGTGGGGATTTGCGATGACGCATTATTGGAGTTATTGAGTTGTCCCCTATGTGTATACATGACCAGTAAATAGGTAATCGTCAGAGAATAGGTTACTCGGGGGACGACAGTTGCTCAGCGATTTCACTACCAACCAGATAACGGAGCCTTCTGTAGCTATAGAGGATGATTCTGAATACGATGTGAAAATAGAAGGCATGGCCAGCGACCAGTTACATGTATCTCTCGAACAATGGGATAGCTGATCTGATAGGTCAGATCACACACATGAAAGCGGAGGTCCAGAATGGAGCATTGCGTTGAACCGGTGGGTATAATCTTGACAGCACGATTATTCTTATATCTTCTCCTGAATCTCCTCTTTTTCTTTTTCCACTTCATCCTCCACTGGGTTATTCTGGCAAACCAACGTGTTCTTCGCTTGTATCATTACAAGTGGTGTCCGAACAGGGACATGAGCAGAGTACATTACAACCAGATCATGTTTTTGTCTGAACCACCGACTGAACCAATAATTCAAACCAAACCACCGAACTGTTCGCATTCAGTTTATTTCGGTCAACCCAATTCTGTGTTGACTGAGAAATGGATGCGGGGAATGATTTGTGAAGCATTGGGATATCAACTCGCTGCTCACTACTCGCACTGATTAGCACTTTCAGCATTTGAACTAGGAAACACTGTACCTCCCTCCCACCTGCCTCTGTTCTGCCCTTTCGGGCTGCCAGACGAATGGCTACGACACTGTGTCAGCAACATTCACCGTCCCTCATCTCTCTCTGCCTATCAACCCACTGCTTGCTCGCTCACTCACTCACTCAGTCCCACTACACACGCTACTCGCTCACTTACTCACCCATTGCCTCACTCACTCATTCACTGACACCACCCAGCCACCCACCCACTCACTCACTCGCTCACTCACTCACTCACTCACTCACTCACTCACTCACTCACTCACTCACTCACTCACTCACTCACTCACTCACTCACTCACTCACTCACTCACTCACTCACTCACTCACTCACTCACACACGCTTCACTGGCTAACCATACTGGTAAGGGATTAGTCTTTGGGAACATTGATTTCAGGTAGGATACCATAATTTCATCAAACTAACATAAGTTAGAGAAATAGTAACATGTTTATGTATATTGATTTCAGGTAGGATACCATAATTTCATCGAACTAACATAAGTTAGAGAAATAGTAACATGTTTATGTATATTTATTTGTGGCACCCGAGGGGCACCTGGAATTTTGGATTTTATGTAAACTTTATAGTAACCATTTAAAATCGAGCGCGGGTGGTTGATATACTCTAGTTAACTAGATAGTTAACTATAACAAGTTCAACACCGATCTAGGGAACCATAGTTAACGATAGCTTACTATAGGTCCCCACTTGAACCTGACCATGCTGTACTATTAAAACTTAATTTTGTACTAAAGATTGAGAAAACAGTAGTGTTGCTTTTGGGAATGGTGCTGCTGAAATAGAGTTGCTGTCTATGGCAGCAAAGAATTTTACCAATTCCTGTTTCAAACTCAAAACCAGCAGGAAGGCAAAAGGACGGTGAATGAACAACCTTGAATTAATGTGGTATGATACGGGTTAAAATTCTATAGCATATTTTAAAGCTGAAACGCATTGCGGTCTTACATAGCTATCATTTAAAATGGTTCTCTAATGGTAAGTGTTATTCAGATTTCATATTAGTTTGCATAAATCAGATAATTGAGTAACAAGAGGCCCAATGGGCCTGTATCGCTCACCTGGAACATTGGCATATCAAACTAATCTTACTTAAGTTTAACATCTATCGGTGTCACTTCCAATGACTTTCAGTCAAATGATTTAGTTTTCGAGATATTGACAACAATCTCTGGACTGTTTTTTTTTGCATTAGTGATTTTGAACAATGTTTAAGTGAAAATAGATGATGTCAGTGCTAACAACAGCCAGTGCAGCCAATAATTTCAATTTTCAAAAGCTCTTGACTTGTTGAATATTTTGAAAACAAGTTGACTGAAGGTTGTTGGTGGCTTTGCCACCAACAACTTTCATTCCAATTGTTTTCACAATATTAATCACGTTTTGAGATATAACCTTTGGAATATGTCGTCTGCAAAAACTCAGTCTGACGCTTACTAGAGATTTAAATACAATTTGAAGAAAATGGTCTCTAAAGGCAGGTAGGTGGTCTTTATAGCAGGTTATTCCCCACCACCACACAATCCATTTAACACATGCACATCTGGCTGAATCACCGAGTTACCAGCAGGGGTAGGGTGAGCTCTAGTTGATTTAGAAAATAATTTGACTGAAAGTCGCCTTAGGCAGCAACAACTTTCATTGCTGCCAAAGGCAGCAACAAATTTCAATCAAATACATTTCAAATATTTTTAAGAGCATAGATGTCAGAGCACATAATACATATCTTAAATATTTCTGCAGTATTGGAAAGGTTAATCTGTTAATTGGAATTTAATATCTAGTTTGGCAATACAATCTCACATGGTGATACGACGGTGGGAACAAACTATTTGCCCTATGAAAGTGAGACTGCAAATATTTAAGGAGTGATAACTCTGGCATTTGACTTCCTATCAGTTTCATTTTCACAACACAGCTATTAGATGCCGTCATTAACATTGTGACAAAGTTTGGTGTCAATCTGTCAAGAAATAACAAAATGAGCCGTCATTGTTGGTTACGAACACACAGATGGATGGACGGACATAGAGAAGACGGACAGGGTTATCGCTATACGATAGCTGACTAACAAGTAAGCAGAGTTAAGAAAACCAATTTCGGCTTTACAATCCATCAAATAAAAAAATTGAATATGGCAGCCAAACACGCTAAAATTTGATTGGTCCACGGCGGCCATGTTTTTTACCTATCAACTTCCCGTGAACAAACTTTAATGGCCCTTAGTCCATAATCATATCCTCAAAATTTCAGCCCGATCCATTCAGCGGGTCTGCAGAATAAGTCGTTTTTACGAAAACTAAGTCATCCAAGATGGCCGCCGAACCATTTGGCCAATCAAGTTCCTTCGAACAAACTTGGTTCAGCTCCTGCCCTATATGATATTTCGTGAGCTTTGAATCAATCCACCAAGCGGTTTCGGAGAAGATTTTTAAAGCCATTTCCTAAAATCGGCCAAAATCCAAGATAGCCACCGGCCAAATCGGGTGATCGGCTTTGTTTGAACAAACTTGGATCCCTATACCCTAAGGATACTTCGTGCCAAATATAACTGAAATCGGCCCAATGGTTATTGAGAAGAAGTCGTTTAAAGGAAAAAGTTGACAGATGGACGGACGCCGGACGGTCGCCATGGCATAAGCTCACTTGGCCATTCTGGCCAGGTGAGCTAAAAATGATTAACTCACCATAGAAATATAATTTATTTAATAAATTATGTATGACCATGATGAATGTATCTGTATTCAGAATGAACTCAAGTACATCCATGCACATCTGAGCCAGTTGAAATGAGGACACAGATCCAGCTCTACCTAAACGAGCTGAAATGAGGACACACATCCATGCACGCCTAAACCAGTTGAAATGAGGACACACGTCCATGCATGTCTGGACCAGTTGAAATGAGGCCACAGATGTATCTCCACCTGAACCAGCTTGAATGTGGACACACATCCATGCACATCTGAACCAGTTGAAATGAGGACACACATCCATTCACACCTGACCCAGTTGAAATGAGGAGACAACATCCATGCACAACTCTCCCAGCTGAATAAGGACACACATCTATCTCCACCTGACCCAGTTGAAATGTGGAGACATGACACACTCCTCATAACACACGCGGCCACCTGGTAAAACCAACCATGCTAAATCAGTGTTAAAGCAGTTTTCACATTTTTCACATAAAAGTTACAAAACAAAGTCAGAAAAATAGTTTCAAAGGCTAAACTCTACTATGGTAGAAGGTGTATCCCCAGTAGACAGGTGTAACTAAGTGATTGTACCGACTTTACACCGCTGACAAATGCACACACATGCACGCGGACACGCACACACGCAAACACACATGCAGGCAAGCACACACACACACACACACACACACACACACACACACACACACGCGCGCGCACGCACACATACACGCACACAACACACGTGCACATGTCACGCACACGCACGCCATAGACGAATGCAATACCCTGTTTCCCTTATGTGGTAAATTGATTAAAACAATAAACATGTTACTCCATAGAAAGATCAACTACTTTTGCTTAATCATCGTTGCAATCTTTATATTCGGATGTGACTGAATATGAATACAATTAGATTCTTGTAAATCTGTAAAGATATATTTGGAATTTATTGAGTTGTCACACTAGATTAATCATCAGAGTCTTACCTGTGATTTAACATCAGGTGATGCTCCAACGCTAAGCAACTCTTGAACCATTTCTACTCTTCCCAGCTGTGCAGCATGGAGTAATGCTGTCATTCCATCCTGAAATGAAACAAAGTAAAATCTCAGATAGCAAAGCATAACTCGTTCAAACTGTCAATGCTCAAGCCAGACAAAATCAGCTTCAGCAATGGTCTTGTGAAATATCCATCTCCAGGCCAAGAAAGGAGTATTCTTTAAATTGTAACATTGTAATGACTGGTACGATTGATTCAATAACAGAAACAGCCATCACATTTGTAACATTTAAAGCTGATAAGGCTATGTCTAGACATCCTCCGTTTCATATAAGGCTTGTCTAATATCACATTCTCACGCCTCCAGATGATCGACATTCTCTTTAAAGCAAATTGTTCAACATGTTTCAATGCTGTAAACCTCTCTTATGTAGACACATTTGAAAACATCAGAAGTGATCACAAAAGAGCAAGACAGGTGGCTGGCTTGACCTGTTATACCTCACAAACCGACAACCATGATGTAAGAAGTATTATGTTGCTTATTTTGATTCAAATATGACTGGCAGCAGCTTGCTACTGTACATGTCTCAACAAATTACTTTCAAAACAGTCTGCAGTTTGCCTAGCTAATTATCTTGAAATTGAGGCACTGACATTGCATGTGTTAAAAACATAATACAGACCAGGGGTCTGATGAAATGTACATGGCTAGGCAATTTGCATATGATAGTGATGAGGGATTATTTTAAGAAATAGTCTTTATTCTGCATATGGACTTTTTCTAGGAGGAAATTGAAATTTGTGCAATTTGTGGATTAAAGGGTTAAGACAAGATATCTTTGGACCACTTATAGAACCACGGTCTCCTGGTCAGTAAAACACATACTATATCTCTGGACCACTTATAGAACCACGGTCTCCTGGTCAGTAAGACACGTACTATATCTCTGGACCACTTATAGAACCACGGTCTCCTGGTCAGTAAAACACCTACTATATCTCTGGACCACTTATAGAACCAGTCTCCTGGTCAGTAAAACACCTACTATATCTCTGGACCACTTATAGAACCACGGTCTCCTGGTTAGTAAGACACCTACTATACCTCTGGGCCACTTATAGAACCAGTCTCCTGATCAGTAAGACACCTACTATATCTCTGGACCACTTATAGAACAACGATCTCCTGGTCAGTAAGAGACCTACTATATCTCTGGACCACTTAAAGAACCAGTCTCCTGGTCAGTAAAACACCTACTATATCTCTGGACCACTTATAGAACCACGGTCTCCTGGTCAGTAAGACACCTACTATACCTCTGGGCCACTTATAGAACCAGTCTCCTGGTCAGTAAGACACCTACTATATCTCTGGACCACTTATAGAACAACGATCTCCTGGTCAGTAAGACACCTACTATATCTCTGGACTACTTATAGACCCATGGTCTCCTGGTCAGTAAGACACCTCCTATATCTCTGGACCACTTATAGAACCATGGTCTCATGGTCAGTAAGACAACCACCATATCTCTGGACCACCTATAGAACCACCACCTCCTGGTCCGGAAGACACCTACTATATCCCTGGACTCCATATCGAACCACGTCCTCTAGTCCTACTATATCTCTGGACCACTTATAAAACCACGATCTCCTGGTCAGTAAGACACCTACTATATCTTTGGACCACTTATAGAACCACGGTTTCCTGGTCAGTAAGATGCCTACTACTTCAATGGACCACTTATAGAGCCACTGCCTCCAGGTCCTAGAGACACCTACTATATCTCTGAACCACTTATCGAACCACCGTCTCCTGATCCTAAAGACACCTACTATATCTCTGGATCACTTATAGGACCACCATCTCCTGGTCCTAAAGACATCTAATATATCTCTGGACCACGTATAGAACAACCATCTTCTGGTCATAGACAGCTACTATATCTCTGGACTACCTATAGAACCACCATATACTGGTCCTAAAGACATCTACTATATATCTGGACCACTTATAGAATCACCATCTCCTGGTCCTAAAGACACCTACAATGTAATTATCTTTATTTTTCTGACCGATCCTGATGAGTAATTTCTTAATATACAGGGTTTGAGATAGAAAATTCACAAACAAATAAGTCCGAATTATGTAAATAAATAAAACATTTGGAAAAAGTTATTTATTATGTAGATTGTATAGTGGTGTTGATCCACATATGTTAAAATAATCATCCAATGGTCTGTCAATCTGCTTGACCTCGTCAAACCTCCAGTGCTATTGATGTGAGTGTGGGGGGGGGGGGGTTTAGGGGTGCATGGGAGTTTGAATGTTTGAGGTATGATTCCTATGTTTATGGATGAGGGATCAGTTAATGATACAATATGGCAGGTGTTAGTATTTAACACATCATGGTGGTACAAATACAGCCATTTAAATAGAGAATCTACGTATGCCTGCCAATCTGTCCTTACCTGGAAATGGTTCCAAAGGTATATCACGCATGCCGTATCCAATGGTGATGGTTTTGGAGTGATCCGAGCACAAGCTCAAGGTCACCCAGTCGAGCTGCAGGATACCAGTTTTTCTTTTTCGCAAAGATTACCTCCCTTTACCTATTATATAAGATGGTTGCGAGGCTTAGACTGAATGAAATGTTAAATTTTGAATCCAAGCCACCCCACACAAGTTTTCCGGATGTCTCGGTTATTTGACACCAGGGCTTTTTCCTTGATTTTCATGAATGCTTTACCATAGGTATATCACACATGTCGGATCCAATGGTGATAGTTTTGGAGTGATCCAACCACAAGGTCAAGGTCACCCAGTTGAGGAGCAAGATTCCAGTTTTCGTTTTTGGCATAGATTACCTCGTTTTACTCATATAAGATGATTGAGAGTCTTAGATTGAATGAAATGTTACATTTTTAATCCAAGCCACCCCCACACAAACTTTGCAAATTTTTCAGGTATTTGACACCTCAGGGCTTTTTCCTTGATTTTCATGAAAGCTTTACCATAGATATATCACGCATACCGGATACAATGGTGATGATTTTGGAGCGATCCGACAAGGTTAAGGCCACCACATAGAGGTCAAATGTCAACATGCTTTAGTTTTTTGCATAGATTACCTACGTTCATCCATACAATCTGATTGAGAGAATCTTGGATTTGCGGAATTGTTCTGTCTGTGATCCAAATCACCAACTTAGCCTAACATTGTAAGTTTATTGGTTTTTGATGTTTCGTGGCCTTTTCCTTGATTAGTGGAAAATGCTATGCATGCTTCAAGTACAATCCGATTTGATTAAGGATATTTTTTGTTGCAAGAGAATTAGCAGCCATCTTGATGACATCATAAATTACAAAACAATCACTTTCTTTAATACCGCTGGAAATATCAACCTAGAAATTGGGGAATATGCTTAGTGATAACGGGCCATTCATGTTTGTTCACGCCAACTCAATAACCATATGTAAATGCGCTGTGAATTAGGCATATCTAACTTCAATGGAATGCTCGGAACTAGAGCACTGCTATTTGTAGCTATATTTATTATTATCCTCACATTTTAAAAAACGTCAGGGATATTGTAATCGCCTCTGCTCGTCTGTCTGTCCATCTATCAGTTTGTCTGTCCCTCACACTATCGCCTCCCAAACCGTTTCATGGAATTAAATCAATTTGGTATGTGGGCTACCCATATGATTCCGCCTTGCCAGACAATATTTAGATTTCGGTCCGCCCCCCTGGGCGCGTGGCAAGCTTCAAAAAGTCAAATCAGTTGTAACGCAACTTCTCTGAAATCATTAGACAGAGCTCAACCAAATTTGATACTTGAGTTACCCATATGATTGCGGAGGGCAAGATGCATTTAGATTTGGCTCCACTCCCAGGGATTAGAGTAGGGGATAAAAGGTCAAATTTTAACCTGTGCAAATTGATTGTAACACATCTCCGAAACCGTTGGATGGAATTCAAACATACCATTGTGGAGTATATGAGCACATTTACATTTGGCCCCCACCCCCAGGGGTTGCTGGGGGTGTGGGTTGAAAGGTAATAACATTGATTGTAAGGCAACTCTTTTTGGATGGAATTCAACCAAATGTATTATGTCAGTTACCCATAGCAATGTGGAGTGGTTGAGCACATTTATATTTGGCCCCGCCCACAGGGGGTGGGGGGAATGGGGCAAAGCTCGTGAAATTGATTGTAATACAACTCCTCCGAATTTGGTATGTGAGTTACCCATATTACTGTGGAGCGGATGAACATTTGGCCCCGCCACAGGGGATGGGGACGGGGTCAAAGGTTCATGAAATCGATTGTAATGCAACTCCTCTGAAACTATTGGATGAAATTCAACCAAATCGGGTATGTGAGTTACCAATATGATTGCGGAGTGCAATAGGACGTTTACATTTGGCCCTGCCCTCGACGGTGGGTTCTGGTTGTGTGTCAAATGTTCAAAGCGGTGAAAGTGGGAATTTGCGATGACGCATTATTGGTGTTATTGAGTTGTCCACCTATGTGTATATGTGACCAGTAAATAGGTAATCATCAGAGAATAGGTTACTCGGGGGATGACAGTTGCTTAGCGAGTTCACTACCAACCAGATAACATAGCCTTCTGTAACTATAGAGGATGATTCTGAATACGATGTGAAAATAGAAGGCATAGCGAGCGACCAGTCATCTCTCGAACAATGAGACAGCTGATCTGATAGGTCAGACCACACACTTGAAAGTGGAAGTCCAGAATGGAGCATTACATTGAACCGGTGGGTATAATTTTGACAGCACGATTATCATTATATCGTCTCCTGAATCCCTTCTTTTTCTCTTTCCACTTCATCCTCTGCTGGGTTATTCTGACAAACCAACGTATTCTTCGCTTATGTCATTACAGGTTGTGTTCGAACCGGGACATGAGCAGAGTACATTACAACCAGGTCATGTTTCTGTCTGAACCACCGACTGACCCAATAATTGAAACCAAACCGCCGAACTGTTCGCATTCAGTTTATTTCGGTCAACCCAATTCTGTGTTGACTGAGAAATGGATGCTGGGAATGATTCGTGAAGCATTGTGATATCAACTCGCTGCTCACTGCTCGCACTGATTAGCACGCTCAGCCTTCGAACTAGGAAACACTGTACCTCCCTCCCACCTGCCGCTGTCCTACCCTTTCAGGCTGCCAGGCGAATGGCTACGACATTGACTGTGTCAGCAACATTCACCGTCCCTCGTCTCTCCCAACCTATCAACCCACTGCTCGCTCGCTCGCTCACTCACTCACTCAATCACTCGCTCACACTACGCACGCTACTGGCTCGCTCACTCACTCACTCAATCACACCACGCACGCGACTCACTCACACACTCATTCACTCACTCTCTCACTCACACAAGTTTCACTGGCTAACCATAGTGGTAAGGGATTAGTCTTTGGGAACATTGGGAACATAAGTTAGAGAAATATTAACATGTTTATGTATATTTATTTGTGGCATGCGAGGGGCACCTGGAATTTTGGATCTTATATAAACTTCATAGTAACAATTTGAAATCGAGCATGGGTGGTTGATCTACTCTAGTTAACTAGATGGTTAACGATAACAAGTTCAACAGCGATCTAGGGAACTATAGTTAACGATAGCTTACTATAGGTCCCCACTCGAAGCTGACACTGTTCTACTATTAAAGCTTAATTTTGTACTAAAGATTGAGAGAACAATAGTGTTGCTTTGCGAATGGTGCTGCTGAAATATAGTTTACCAATTCCCATCTCAAATTCAAAACCAGCAGCAAGGCAAAAGGACGGTGAATGAACAACCTTGAATTAATGTGGTATGATAAGGGTTACAATTCTATTGCACATTTTAAAGATGAAACTAATTGCAGTCTTATTCAGCTCTCACTTAAAATGGTTCTCTAATGGTAAGCGTTAAGCAGATTTTATAATAGTTTGCATAAATCAGATAATTGGGTAAAAATGATTAACTCACCATACAAATATAATTCATTTAATAAATTATCTATGACCATGATGAATGTATCTGTATTCAGAATGTACTCAAGTACTCATATCCATGCACACCTGACCCAGTTGAAATGAGGACACAGCTCTATCGCCACCTGAACCAGCTGAAATTAGGACACACATCCATACACAGCTGACCCCGCTGAAATGAATACACAGATCTATCTCCACCTAAACCAGCTGAAATGAGGCCACATATCCATGCACGCCTGACCCAGTTGAAATAAGGACATACGTCCATGCATGTCAGGACCAGTTGGAATGAGGCCACAGATCTATCTCCACCTGAACCAGCTGAAATGAGGACACAGATCCATGCGCACCTGAATCAGTTGAAATAAGGACACACATCCATGCATGTCTGAACCAGTTGAAATGAGGACACAGATCTATCCCCACCTGAACCAGCTAAAATGAGGACACACATCCAATTATGGCTGATCCAGTTAAAATGAAGACGCACATCCATGCACACCTAAACCAGTTGAAATGAGGAGACAACATCCATGCACACCTCTCCCAGTTGAAATAAGGATACACATCTATCTCCACCTGACCCAGTTGAAATGTGGACAGAGACACGACACATTCCTCATAACACACGCGGCCACCTGGTAAATCAGTGTTAAAGCCGTTTTCACATTTTTCATAAAAGAGTTACAAAACAAAGTCAGAAAAATAGTTTCAAAGGCTAAATTCTACTGTGGTAGAAGGTGTAGACAGGTGTGCAACCAAGTGAATGTACCCACTTTACACCGTTGACAAACGCACACACATGCACACACACACAAGCACACATACACACACACACTTGTTTATGGTGGAAAGGCACAACATAAGACATTTGGGTGGAAACTCACTACACCTATAAGGAGACCATTTAGAGGATAAATACTATTCGATTTGCATAGCAGATGGTGCCTTCTCTTCTGTTGTCACCGGAATTTGTGCAGCTCTTTATTTTTGAGTACCAGAAACATTACCGTGTAACTCACTACAGGCATGTCTCTTACACACACATGAATGTCGGATCATGGTTCACACACATGCAAGCCACTACCTAAACACACACTCCCTCAAATCCACTACATGTAAACCACTGTGTTGTCACACACGTGAAACCGACTACATATCTGACACACACCCGCAAACTACTATATCACATATGCACACCTACCGTACATACATACACACGTGAAACTAACTACATACCAGAAACATAGTCAAGCTACTACATGGTCACACATACACACACTGGAAACCGACTACGTGGTATGAATACATGGTCAAACCACTACATGATCATACACATGAAATTCACTACTTCACTCTCACACACAGGTAATCTACTACATGACCATTCACATATACACAGGATACATACTACGTACGAGACACACACAGGCAAACCACTACCTGGTGACGCACGAAACTAATTACCTATCTCTCACACACACATACACGCACGCACGCACGCACGCACGCACGCACGCACGCACGCACGCACACACACACACACACACACACATACACACACACACACACACACACACACACACACACACACACAGGCAAACCACTACATGGTCATGTACATACACACAGGATACCCACTACATGACACAACATACAGACAAACGACTATATGCTCACACATACGGTTACAAGATTATACACACAAACAATATCATGGTCTGCAAACGGGCATTTTCAATTAGAAAATTTTAATTTCCTTGAAAACATTTGAAAGTTAAAGGCTTGAGAACTATTCGGTTGAAATCTTGAAAGGATTTTGAATGGTTTTTGAGTCAGGGGTGTAAATCGACAGTTTTTGGTCATGGGGTGGCCTATACTTAATATCTTCCCCACTTTTCAGAGCTTCGCTAACATCTTAAACGTTAAAAACGTTCAGGGGATTCACAAGTGGCAAGGTGGTATGGCAGGCAGGGCTGCCCAACCAATAATTTGTTCAGAAATAAATTTTGATATGTAGATAACTTCTAGTATTACATCTATAAATCTATAAAGTGGATTCGGGATACTCTTTGGAACAGAATTTGCACAACATGTATAAATGACAATATCTCTGCCATTTCTCTGGTACTATTGTGCCAGATATTCCTTGTATCTGCACATAGCTGGAAATTTCACAGAATCCCACTAGTTTAGTAGATATAGTATGTGGAACAAACACTTTGTGGAACTCAATTTCACTAAAATATTCCACAAGCACTACATAATACCTGTAGTGTGATGTCTGATAAACTTGCTGGATGGATTTCCTTTCAACCGTGAAATCGTAGTATCTGAATATCAAGTCAGCCAAATCAGAAAGATGTTGGATAATTTGAATATAATTTCACTGGAAGTTGTTGCTGCCTGAAATGTGGCTCTGGTTTTTGTCTCGCTTGGGAAGCAGAAAGTGAGACATATGTGTCCATTTTCTGACGGCGACGACGATGGCGGTGATGATGTCAACAATGTTAAGTTTTTGCGTTTAGCAAAACTATTCAGTTTAAATTTCAGATAATCCTATTACAACTAAACTTGGATATGTGGTTGCTTATACTGATAAGTTTTTAGGCTTAGCACATCTTATCATGTTATATTTTGGGATTGCTTAACCCTAACGGAAAACAACTTGGGTACATGATTATACCAAGAGGATACCTGATGGTGACATGGAGGTCACCAGGTTAAAGGTCAATGCCATTCTGACTGTGCTATTTTACCTCTGCCATTTCAACCGTAAGTTTTTCCATTCAGCAATCCATTTATATTTCAGGATTGGTTAATCCTATTGGACCTAATCTTAAATATACACCTGTGCAAAAGTTAAGCACCAGCAAAAACAATAGAACGTAGAAATATGATGGTACAACTAGGCTGCCATACTTTTTGTCCCCGCGTTAGCTGACATAATTCCAAGTACGAAATGCACATGCATGCATGACTTCACGCCGCTTGATGTCCGTGCGTGGCGGGAAACAGCACACGTGTTCAGTCATGTAAAAGTCCAGTTTGAGGTGTATAACATTACATACAGATTTAGGCGACAAGATTAGGAATTTTGTGTTCATGACCGTGGTTTATTTGTACAGAGAGAATTAGCTCTTGATTGTGAACCGCTATGGCAAGACGAAGGTTAAGTGATCGTGTGAAATGGCAAATCATAGGCATGCATACCACTGGTATGTCATGCAGAGAGATTGGCAGACAGCTGAACATTAACCATACTGTAATCAGTCTTTTGATTGCAAAACATGGGCAAACTAACGAGGTGAAGGACAGGCCTAGATCTGGAAGACCGAAGAAGACTACTGCCCGTGATGATCGAGCCCTAGTACGCCTTGTTAGGAGATCTCCATTCACCAACAGCAGAGTGCTCAGCCAGCAATGGGAAACACGCAATAGAGTGTCAATGTCTACCGTCAAAAGGAGACTGTATGCTGCTGGCATGAAAGCTAGGAGACCTGTCAGACGTCCTCTCCTCACTGCACACCACAAAGAGGAGCGTCTGAGGTGGTGCAACGAAAGAAGACACTGGAACATGAGATCCTGGAGACGGGTACACTGGTCCGATGAAAGTCGGTTCCTGCTTCATGCCACAGATGGTCGAACTCGTGTATGGAGGTCCAGACGCACGGCGTACGACCAACGTAACATCATGGAAGAAGTTCCATTTGGTGGAGGTTCCGTTATGATATGGGGGTGCATCTCATTTGATTGTAAGCTGGATCTGTTGACTGTACCTGGAACACTAAATGGACAAAGATATCAGGATTCCATACTGGATAGAGTTGTGGTCCCTCATTTTGTAAATCATGCACCTGGAACCCACCCTATATTCATGGATGACAACGCCCGACCACATCGTGCTAGAGCTGTGCATGAATACCTCCGCCAGAATGCCATCGAAACCCTACCATGGCCAGCAAGGAGCCCTGACATGAACCCTATTGAGCATATCTGGGACATTCTGGGAAACATGGTGAGAAGGAGGGATCCTCCTGTGCAGAACCTACAGGAATTAACAGACGCACTCCATCTTGAATGGCAACGAATACCACAATGGCGTATCAGTCGGTTGGTGACCAGCATGAGACGTCGTGTCCAGGCCGTCATCCAGGCACAAGGTGGATATACCCGGTATTAATAATGACAGTCTCAAACTCGTGCACAGATGTTAAACTTCGTTTTCAGACACCATTAATGAGAATCTAGCCACGTGTGTCAACTGTAGGGCAATAGTTGTCAGTTGTGTCAACGTAACCATATTCAGGCCTCGTTTTCAAGTTCAAACAAAAACATACAGTGTTTCCCCACCATCATAATCAGCATTCCTCTAGTTGCATTATTACCTCTTGCACTAAGATGGATGGGTACATAAATGTTTATGCTATTGCTTTCTTCATAGCACATGAATATACCCTCGCATGTGCGTAAAAATAGGGTGGTGCTTAACTTTTGCACAGGTGTATACATGGTTACCTATAATGCTAAGAAGCAACGTGATAACACGGAGGTCACAAGGTTAAATGCCAATGCCACTGTGGCAAACAGGAGACAGGCGAGACATTTATTTCCGTAGAATTCATGTTTAATAATAATTGACAATTTGTCATTTTTCACTAAATTGTAAATTGTCTTTTTTTGTGTACATACATATTCTAACATATCCAAAATAAAAACATATTTAACACTTGTCCTGCAAAAAATAAACATATGTATCAACTGTTTGCAGCAATACGGGTTTTCATTTTGAGAATAGCGCAGCTGAAACGTGTTGCAATCTATGACAGCATCTCCTTTCAGCTGCAATATCTTTAAAATGAACATTGGTTATCATGCTAACAGAAACTGAAAGATAGAGGCTGAAAATATTCTAGTACAAGGATTAATCGTCTGTGTTTCGAAATAAAATTAGATATAATTTGCAAGCTCAGTAAATGTACTTTTTGCTAGCTCAGAACGCAGGCGATAGCTTCTCAGAATGTCCAATTTTTAAGTTTCCAGGTCTTCACCCCACCCCACCCCCAGCACCCCTGCTAATGGGAAGGAGAAACTTTTATAAGCTTTGCTGCATGACGTCATAATTTTTTTAAATTGAAATGGAAATTCCTTACACATGGATTCCAGATATAAAATGTATGAAGGAGCTAAACTGAATTCCTACCATATGCACTGCAGGCTTGGGTCCAAGTGCACGGTATTGCATTTAAATGCAAATGCAAATTTTTGACGATGATTCAAATGCAAATGCAAGTGCAAATGCAGCCTCCCGCCATTGCATTTAAATGCAAATGCAAATGTTTGCAACTTTTTCAAATGCAAGTGCAAGTGAATATGCATTTGCAAATGCATTTAAATATTAGTGCACACGTCTGGAACAGAAATTCTAGAACAGTCAGTATGCATCGGTCATCTATATATCTGCTGGTTGTGCGTGTCTTTAGGAACACCTTTTGCAGACCAAGAGACGTCTATTTTTAGATGTTTACCAGTAGGATGACTGGCTCGCTTATTGAACCAGTCATTACAGTGTAAAAATTTCCAAAATAGTCTTCTCTTTATCTGCACATGAAACTTTACTATGACAAAAGTAATACTTAATCCACCTTTAAAGGATAACCATTAAAGCATTAAATGCTTCAGATTCCTAAATATTATGTTGAATATTTTGAAGGGTAATTTCATTTATAGCCATTGCGCCTATGAAAGCAACATGTGTCATTCAAATTACTTTCAAAATAATTATCAAATATTATGTTCATTATTTTGATAGGAATTTGCTTGATAGCTGCTACTACGCATATATGGCAGCAACAGATTACAGTCAAAATGCATTCAAAATACTTATCAGCTTATGCAATATCTTTATTAATTTAACAAATATTCTGGTGAATATTTCGAAGATAATTTGACAGACAGCTGTGGACCAAAGTTTCCAGTAAAATTTGTTTCAAAATATTTTTCAGCTTATTCAAGACCTGAACTAAGATTCTGGCACTTCAAGAGTCAAATGTTTAAATATTAACTTTGTCTGAGATCATCTTAGACACACATGGCTGAGTATGTGCTTATAGTAAGACTGAATGACAAGCCCTTCTAATCACAATCAGCGAACAGTAATCTAACCCATGTCATCCAGAATTATCATCATATATTATGTATTGATCGTGGTAATTGTCCATTTGCAATCCAACAAAATAATTTTTGAAGATTTAGCACTGGAATGACTGACTCAATTACCAAGCCAGTCATTTCACTAAACAAATCGCAAATATCTTCTCTTGTAATGCAAATTATCATTCAATAAGCCAATCTTGACAACTAAAGGATTAGGAGATTTCTGAATGAATGGAGTTAACAACCTTATAGATTGAGCAAGTGGAGTTATATTACTAAGATCACACTAATTACTTTGAAAGGATCTTGACAATTATAGAGCACTTGTTGAATAGATTGTACAGTTAAAAGTGCTGGAGTGGCCACCTTTTGAGGTGTCAAATGATTGTGATTCTTTAAGACAGATGATCCTATGAATATTGATAATACTCCTGAAAATCAACATATTGATTACTGCAGCAACACCATTTTGTCCAATTGTTACATTAACCATTTGGTGGCCAAAACCAGCCTTTGTCGTGGTCTTTAGAAATGCTCTTTTGTGGGCCAAGAGAAGAAAATCACTGAGCCAATCATCATTCCAGGGGTCCCGTATGTAAGGGAGATTATTTTAGAAACAAATTAATTAAAATCTGTTGGCTTGCTAAGATATCAACTGACTAAGTCAAACTAATTAAAAAATATGCATGATTTTACATATGTATATTGATGGCCGAGAGCTACATGATAAGAAATTCAGAGTAACATGAGTCAATAAATCATAGAGAATTAAGTTTACAATTTCTAGCAACAGAAATGAGATTTGTATGATTTAAGTAATACTTTGGTTGAATATTTTGAAATTAATTAGATTGGGAACTATTGCTGCTATTTGCAGCAGTAGGTTCTAGCCAATTTTGATCGAAATGCAAAATGAGAAACTTAGTGGCTTTGAAAAAATCAAATGCATTTGAAAAATCAAATGCAAATGCAAGCCTTTTCATGCAAATGCAAATACATGAGATTCAAATGCAAGTGCAAACGCGTCAGAAATTTCATAATTGCATTTAAACGCAAATGCACTTAAATGCAAATACATTGGCACTTGTACCCAAGCCTGATGCACAAGTATATAAATTGTATCAAACACAACTTAATGTCTTGAGTATATTACCAAAATATTCATTCCCAAGCAACCCCCCACCCCACCCCACCCCACCCCTACTGTGAGAGCATGCCCTGGTGTATATGCTGAAAATAGTTTAACAACGTACTACGGTGTAAGTCTTAAGTTGTAATAAAACATTTTAATAAAACAATTGGCAAAAATGATTCACATTGCTTACATATGCCATTAAACATTGTAAATTGTATGGTTTGAGTTATGTATGGGTGTTTTCATATTTATGCTGGGGAGAATAATTGTTTTATTCCGAGCCAGGTGAAATAAAAAATAATTTCACCCGGGAGGCTTACCGGAAACGAGTATGGATAGTTAATATATGGGACATAGTGCTTAGTTGGCTGATGAGAAACTGTCTGTAAACATCTTTACATTAATTAATGTGCAACAAGCATAACCAGGCAAGCATAACTGTTACCATAGACCAATATGGCAATGGTGATTATCATTATTGACCAATGGTACAATCATCCTTAACACTAATGACTAACATCGGAAGTCTCGCTGACACTAATAACAAATGAAACAAGCACCGTTTGTCAAGGGGACAAGCGCAGCTGATGTCACTGGCAAATGGAACCATATTCATTGGCCCTATTGAGCAATGATTCAAGTACCAATGGCACAATTTACTAACGTGGTAAGCATAACCGATGCCACTGACCAACAAGAGCTGGAGTTCCTAACATCATTTATGATCATTGACCAATGAGGCAAGAGTTGTAGACATAATTGACCAATGGATCAAGCACCCTTTGTCAATGTGGCATGCCTAACTGATTCCCTGGACAAATGGGTCAATGGCCCTTGGCATTATTAACAAAGGACATGAATGACACTAATGGCAAACAAATCATGTGTCATTTATACTCTTGACCAACAGGACAAGAAGCGGCTGTCAATGAGGAAAGCATAACTGCTGTCAATGACCAGTGGGTCAAGGCCCCCCTGGAAATCAAGTGGGCCGGAAATATGAGAATTTGTGTGTGAAAAACAAAGTCTATGCATGCTTGTGTCTCTCCAATCTAAGATTTTGATGCAAAAAATTGACAAATCAAAATTCTGAATGCAATATCGGGAACCAAGCACAATGTGATCATTTGACCCATTGGTTAAGGAGTACATGCAGCATTTAAAAGCAAAGGTTGACGGACGGTCGGTCACCTTGGCATAAGCCCGGTGAGCTAATAATCTCTTGACAAGATTATATGTTTCATTGGAATCAATGGCCTGGTTACAGTATACATAAGTGTGCCACTATCCTGCTTAACAGCCCCGGATCTAAGGTGGGTGGGGGCACTGGACAATTTGACAACCATGCCAGGGATGGGGGGTGGGGGTGGATGCTGCCCACATGGCCCGGTAGGGCTGTACAAATTTTTATATTTATTATTATTTTGGCACTTAAGTGATGGAGTGACAATACCAGCGAGGTGTGGGTGTAGGCTGAGCTAGAGATTGGCGGGTCATAGTTATAACTGGACTAATCATGGAATGTGTCAGCTTTAATTGGAGTTAATGTCTTTTAACACCTGTAATTTTCACCTTTAATCACTAAGCATGCTGTAAAAATCGCAGGTTATTTAAATCCCAAATGTATCCTTCAATTCTAAGAGCAAAATATGTCCAAAAAGCATACATATGTATGCTAGGAGTAGTTTATGTTGAGTAGGGTTGTGCTAATTTGATAAAAATTGGACAAATATTAAAAAATTGTGCACTTCTAAATAGTAATAAAATCATATTCCTATTTGCTGACAAACATTTAATTGAGTCAGGCAACATTAGACTTCTTTGTAGTGATGAAAATCTGATAAAAATCTGAATAAGATTAAATAAATTAAGTAATTAATAAAGTTAACACCTTTTGTAGGCGCATGACACTTTAATGACGAAGCTGGTCAAAACCGCATCTGCAGCGGTCTTGGGGATGTCCATTTGTAGGGCAAGAGAAGACTACTTTTGAACATTTACCAGTGGAATGACTGGCTCAATAATCAAGCCAGTAATTCCAGTAGTAAATTCTCAAAAATACTTTTTAACTGGACATTAGCTAGGTAAAAATCACAGAACTTTCTTGACAATTAACCCTTTGACGATCATGTCAAAACATGGTATATGTAGCCGTCTTGATAAATGACCATATGTAGGACAACAGAAAGCTTTTCAGTAGTAAATTTACAAAGTTCATAAATGGTCTTCTTTGTCATGCTAGTGTTCTTGAAATATCTTGATCATTGAATGGTTAACTGCTATGAGACGCTGATGACACCAGTGTGGTTAATACAATAATATCAGCATAAAATTGTCTCGGACATTCTTTTAAATCCTTCTCATGCACGCTTGTGTCCGTACCCAGACTGGTAGAAACAGGCTCCAGTTAAAATACTCAAGCGCAAGATATAAATTCATTTATCTAATCAGGTACATATCCAGCAGGTCAACTGCCGGGCAGGAGGGTGTGTGTGGAGTGGGTGTGTGTGGAATCACAGTGTGGGGTGGGCTGGGTGGGCTGGGTGGGGTAGCGTCATTATTCCGACAGCCCACTATTCCGACAACCCATTATTCCAAAAATCTAACCCAATATTCCGACCTCTCATTATTCCGACAGCCCGTTATTCCGACAATCTAACCCAATATTCCGACAACCCATTATTCCGACATTTAGATCAAATGTTCTGACAGCCCTATATTGCGATAGCCCCCCACAGACCCCCCTTGTGTGTTGGTCTGTTGTTTTATTAACCACTATAAAAACATACTTACCGTTCAATCACCACTTGCTAAATCAATTATCTGCATTTAGCTATCAGAATAAGATTTTTATGCCTGCATACACACCTCCCCATGCCTATTCCTATTAATATGGGCCCTCAACCAGGCTACTGGTTAAGTCCATCTCTAGCATACTGACAGCTATAGACTGGCACCAGTCTATACTCACCCCATAGTGACGCTTGTCACAGATTCACTTTTCTAAAATTAAGTGCTAAATATTAAAGGCCAATTCTCAAATCTTACCATGCGGGGTGGCTGAGACCGGGTCGTAGTGATTGAACGGTAAGTATGTTTTTATGGTGGTTAATAAAACAACAGACCAACCCACAAGGGAGGTCTGTGGGTGGTTGTGATTACACCACAAAAACATCCATTACGATTCAATCACTACTTGCTAAACCCGTAGATTTGGTCAGTGCCCCATTTAAACATTAGGTGGGAGGAGATTTGAGAATCAACAAACAAGGATAAAAATCGAATCAATCTTATCCAAATGTTAATAACACAACATAATAGTGCATTTAGCTCAATCACACCGTGATTAACAAATAAGGAAAAGTTGAACGTAAAGAAATAAATAAAAACCAAAAGAAGACTCTCACCATTTCTCACAGACGCACAGTACTAACGAAAATGGTGGAAAATGCTTGGTAAATGGTCTTCGGCTTTTTTAGTTAAAATAGTAATGTTACGAAAGAAGGAGGCTGCTGCACTCTGGTCTTTGAGATAAAAGGATGTAAAAGTGGATTCAGATTTCCATCCTGCCACCTGCATGACCTCATCTAAAGACGAACCGTCAAAAGCGAAAGAAGTAGCCATACCTCTAATGCATGGGCTTTAATCTGGGAGATATTAATTTGATCCAGTGAGCCTATCTCATAACAAAGCTTAATTGCCTCACAATTCCATCTGACAATCGTAGATTTTGAGACCGGCTTAGATAACTCTTCCGCGTAGGAAACCCATAAATGGGATGGATCGACTCTTTTAAAATCAGTTCGCTATTTGTAGGTTCTTAATGCCCTAACAGGACACCAAAATTTATCGGATAGCGAAAAAGACGATAAAGATTTTAAAATGATCGGACTAGCAGGAAAGCGGTTAGACTGAGTTTAGATAAAAAAATCCCTTCTGGGATATAACACCAAACCGTCTCCTGAAACTATAAATCTATCCTTTTTAGACTAACGGAATCAAATTGTTGGAGGGAAGGCATAGGCGAACGTTCCTGTCCAGGACTGAGACAGAGCATCCACCGCCAGGGTTGACTGTCCGGAAAAGGAGACATGTAAGAGGAGATCTGGGCATTCAGAAAGGTCATGAACAGATCTACTAGAGGACGATCCATAAGACTGAAAAACGCTCTGACAACCGACTTCTTTACCTGCCACTCTGTGTGGGCGAACTTGCTGGGACGTGACAGTTGGTCCGCCAGAAAATTCAGACTGCATGGGACATGGGAGTACACTAGAAAAATCTGCCTCTTGCGGCACCACAAGAGAAGATTCCACACTTCTAGACAAAGGAGAGACTACCTTGTACCTCCCTGCCTGTTGATATAAGACACCACTGTTGAATTGTCTGAGCGAATCGAGACTTTGAGACCTATCACAAAATCTGACCATGATTTTCTTGACAGCCTTCTTGACAGCCCACAACTCCAGAATGTTGATATGGGCTATCGACTCCTACAAGGACCAAAGGCCAGAAACTGACAGGGAGTCCCAGACTGCTCCCCAACCTTCCTGGGAAGCGTCTGTGAAGATAATCGCCTGAGGGGAGGACTTAACCAGTGCAACACCCATCAGAAGCAGAGAACGATCCCTCCAAAAACCTAAATGAGGGATCAAATGTTCTCTGATGGGAATCTGATGTTAAATAGAGTGGACTGACTGCTTCCAAAGGGACATTAAATACATTTGGAAGGGTCTTCTCATCAGCGCCGCCTAAGGAATTACTTTTTCTACATTGACCATCAGACCTATCACTCTTAAAAAGAATCTTGCTCTTACCATGGGAGAAGAAGACAGGATTTCCATTGCCACTGGTAACGCCTCTATCCTTGGATCTGAGGAGAAGACTAGACCCCGGGCCAGGTCGAAAGAAACGCCTAGATGTGTAAAGATATGAGATGGAACTAGGCTTGATTTCTTTAGATTTAAAATCCACCCTAGGATGCATGCCAGACTGCAAACCTCTGCAAGAATTCCTGAGAGAATTGAAGAAGACTTACTTTACTAACCAATCGTCTATATAAACGTGGAGATGGATAGAACGACGGTGACAATTTCTGCCACGGCTGAGACTATGCGAGAAAAAGAAAAGGAGCCGTGGTCAGGCCAAAAGACATGAGGCGAAACTGCCAAACTCGATCTTAGTAAGCAAAACTCAGGAATTTACTTAAGGGCAAATGAAAACATGAAAAAAGGCGTCATTTTCGTCCATGGAAACGACCACACACCCTGATATAGACTGGAAAAGATCTGGGAGATGGTCTCCATCTTGACGTGGGAGTAAGAATCATGAGATTTAATCATGACATACCCCCTTGTTAAATTAAAATTAATGCAGATATGAATGTTTCAGAGTGAATAGAGATCATTTTACTAAGATTTAATGACAGGGTAGGAAAAAAACCCTACCCTAGGCTGAACGCTCTCATGTATGTATAAATTCCTTAGAATTAACATAATTCACAAAGAAAACTAACATGATAATGACCAAATTGTCAATTGAAAGGACCAGAGGAGACAAGAAAAAAGGGATTAAAAGAGGAAAGAGCCGACACAAAAGAAGGAAGGCCTATAGAAAACTTGTCTTTAAAAAGAAGAGAAAGAGTCTAAGCAATCCACCAGAGAGACAGGGACCAGACATCCGAAGAGACCCTGACTGGACAAAATCTCCTCAGCCCTGACCGACTAGGGAATAGAAGAATAAGAAGAAGGATTAGGAGATGAAGAAGAAAAGAGATGAGAAGAATCACAAGAGGCCATAGAATCAACAGTTCAAATGGAAAGAGGAGAGCAAGGCCTCTTGGAATCTTGAATGTTAGAAAAACGTAGAATCAGAAAAGGAAAAGATTGATCAGAAGGAATGTGAACAGATACTACATCCTGACCAGAGTACATGGACAGAATAGAGAAAAAAGCTGACATGAAAGAACGAACAAGGGACGAATCCCTAAAAACAGAAAACAATGAAAAAACCAGACCGTAAACATCAATTAGAAACTCAATTTCAAAAGAGAGAACGACAGAAACAATCCGATCAAGATAGGAAGAAGGAGGAAGAGAGGAATGAAGAAGAACGGAAGATGAAGAGGAAAGAACAGGACCAGAAGATCCCTGGATAGGATAGATAGACGATGAAATACGGGAAAACCCCCAGAGGAGGGAAAAAAGAAAGACAGAAAGAGAGAGAGAGGAAAGAGAACATGACTAGTAGAAAACTTTAGGAGATGGAGCAGAGGATGAAGGAAGAAACCTATACTTATCTTACTCATTATCATTAAAGACTTAGAACTAATATTATCATCATGTAAAGACGGATGTCATTGAGATTGAAATGCTAATAAAAGGAATGATTGATAGAATGAAAATGAATCCCAGGAACATCTGGATGTTAAATACACAAAACACTAATACTTGATTATGATTAAACACCACAGGATGAAAACAAAACAAAGCGCTGAAAAACAGAGGCGATATAAAATCTAAGCAAAAAGACTCACCTAAACCACGACTGTAACAATGCAGAAGAAAAAACTCGGCTTTTATTCCTTCTTCCTTCACCATAATCTTATTTCTCTATTCTCAGCGTTTTCTAGCTCTTGTAATCATTAATCTTAGAGCCATTCTCTTCCCTATAAATCCACTACTGAAATTATTCCTTTCAGCGCCTGTCAGAATTAGACTAAGAATTACGCTAGAAACGGGTATTTTCTTCAAGAAAATAGCTCCCTTTGGATAAAATAAATATGTCACCCTGCCGACATAAGAGGAAAAAAGAGTGCGAAAAAAGGCTGAACGGCCCGAAGACAACTGGCCATCTAAAGTTGGATGAAATTAAAAACTAATTTTAATTGCGCCATCTAGACATGCGTAGAATACAGACTGACTTATCGACTGCAACAAAAAACCCATCCGGCAACCAGTCGGAAGAGTCTTTAATTACGTTGAAATGTTTCACTGATAAAAGAATAAAGGCTGAATATCTACAATTTCAAGAGCGACTTCAAGACTGGCAATGTCTCGGAATTAATATTTCAGCAATTAAACATTCCGATTTTTAAAAGCACTTACTGAAATAAAACTAACCTGGAATCTCAGTAAGAGCCATCACTGGAAATCCAAAAAAGGAAAACAGAACCGGAAGTTAATCATAGAACACCATGAAACCGGTAATGACCCTATAACCGGATGTACGAATCCGGAAGTGAAAAAATAGGAAACGGAAATGCGCAAACCGGAAGACAACCGGAAACTGAACCCAGATGTACAGTAAAAAAACAGAATAAACAAAGGAACCGGAAATACGCAAAACCGGAAGTAAGACCGGATACGGAAAAAAACAGAGGTAGATCCAGAAAACGGAAGTAACACCTGTCCAGATGACGGAAGTCTATCCGAGTCTGAATGACCCGGAAGTATACCTCTAGAAACAGAAATGGAAGTGTACAGACCGGAATCCAAACTGGAAGCGGAAGCGCTTTTACCGGAAGACAAAAAATAATAGGAGTCCACAGACCCCGGATATCCGGCATCACCGGAAGCGCTGCTAAAACCGGAAACGGAACTAGGAACCGGATGTCCTACAAAAACGGAAGACATACCGGAAACAGACGGAACGGAAGTAATAACCGGATCTTGATGACCTGGATTTCCTGCCAAACCGGAAGTCCTACCGGAAACGGACGCCAGAGAAGAAAGAACCGGATCTTGAAGACCCGGATGTCTTGCTAAACCAGAAGTTAAAACGGAAAAAGGAACTAAACCCGAGTCCAGAGGACCCGAGTCCACCACAACGGAACCGGGAAAACTAGCAAGACTAGAAATCAAATTCTTGGCAATGGGCGATCTAGAAAAAACCTTGACGACCGGTACAATCGAAAAATTGGCATTTGCATAAGGTCCAGCCTTATGGACGTCAGCCTCAGCCTCCGCCACCACTGCTTGTGGGTTATGCCCGTCACGCTCAAGTCTTAGGTGGGCTTGACCCGGTGCACTACACGAGCCCACCTTCGAGAGCTTAGTCGCTCTAGACTTCTGCTTAGATTTCTTTTTCTTATCGAAAAATTGGCATTAGTATAAGAACCAGCCTTATGGACGTCAGCTACAACCTCCGCCACCACGGCTTGTGGGTTATGCCCGTCACCCTCAAGTCTTATGTGGGTTTGACCTGGTGCACTACACGAGCCAACCTTCGAGAGCTTAGTCACTCTAGACTTCTGCTTAGGAGATTTCTTAACCTGCATGGAGGTTACAGGGATCAGTTTCCCCCATTTGCGGGAATGCCCGCTAGCCTTCGGGCTATCGTCAGATCTTGAAGAAACATCCTGTTTCTTAGCTTCCTTAATAGCAGAAGATATCCTTAGCGGACTCCTAAAAACGAAAAAAGCATAAAAATGAAGCATACCGCTTAGAAAATTGTAAATGAAGACTAGAAACATAAAACGCACTTCTAAAAAGGCGGGAAAGTTCAAATTAGAAATCAAAATCCCTACCGACAAGAAAACAAACTTGCATAGGGATAAATGATAATCCTTATAATGCACTAGAGGTAAATTGATAAGGGCTCTTGGTTAAATGCTAGAGAATTAATATGATGATGATGATATA
Organism: Chaetoderma sp. LZ-2023a; assembly: GCA_034401795.1. NCBI lineage: Eukaryota > Metazoa > Mollusca > Caudofoveata > Chaetodermatida > Chaetodermatidae > Chaetoderma > Chaetoderma sp. LZ-2023a. The sequence goes on from JAVVLW010004616.1 coordinate 40,519, forward strand.
GGCATAGTAATTAAGTTACCACGAAACGAGAACTCACTATTTTTTCTTTTAACTGAAAGTGATTAAGGGTTCACTGGAGTAATAGAGTGTTTTATATGATGATGACTTAGGCATGTTAAAGTTGTTACCACGAAAACCAGTAACATCTATATACATAGTTATAAAGTTCAATATAACCACGAAATAGTTCCAAAAACGTAATTTTGGTAGGAGACTTCATAATAGGCATATCTTAGCGTGAGGAAGTCCTTCAAGTGTAAGCTGACACAGCGCAAAGCATAAAAAACTTAGACGAATATTTTAAGCAGTTGTTCTGCAAGCAGAATAATTGAAAAGTGAATCTGTTTCCTATTTGGGCGTCACAATGGGGTGAGTATAGACTGGTGCCAGTCTGTAGCTGTCAGTATGCTGGAGATGGACTTAACCAGTAGCCTGGTTAAGGGGCCATAGTAATAGGAATAGGCATGGGGAGGTGTGTATGCAGGCATAAAAATCTTATACTGATAGCTAAATGCAGATAATTGATTTAGCAAGTTGTGATTGAACGGTAATGGATGTGTTGAGGTGTAATAAATACATCCGTACTTAAAAACCCATTATTGAGACAGCCCAATATTCCGACACGTATTCCACACAGAAGTAGTATAGCATGGACATGCTTCCTTCTTCCGGGACTATTTGTCAGATGTCGCTGGAACATTTTCCCATGTGAATGTTTGAGCGCAGCCAAACTTAGTGGTCTCTATCTCAGGTTTTCTTCAGTGGCGTAGCAATAGCCCTGTAACCCAAACCCTAATTATCACGAAGGGTGGGGTGGGGGGGGGTTGTTGCCAAATGGTTTGGTTAATCATATTAGACCCATCTTGGATACACGTTTTTGTATGAGAAGAAACGAAGTAGTGACATTGAGGTTATGAGGACAAAGGTCATTGTGACCTTGGTAGAAGTCTGACTTTTGTCAATGTTAACATTTTTTTTTACCTCCACATATACTTATTGCTTTACATTTCAAGATTGATTAGTCGTCGTAGAACCAAACCAGTAGGCAGGCTCACCTATAATGAGATGTAGTATGACATAGGTCATTGAGGCCATATTTTGCATGGTCAAGGTCATCGGGACCTTGGTAGAAAACTGTAGTTGTTTAGATAACAGTTTGTGTTTAACGCCGCATATTGTCTTATATTGCAAGATTGAGCAATGCTAGGGGAACCTAATTCACGCACATGGTCGCATACGCTACATATAGCGTGATGTTCAAGTGCAAAGTGACACTGCTATAGAACTGTTTTGAAACATTGAACCTTTCCAGCGAACATTTGCAGCGTACATTTTGGTTCTATAAATGTGTTCATCAAACGTTTGTGACTAATCATTCAAAATGTTCTACATAAAACATTTCCGTAGAACATGTTCTATAAAACATGTTCACCGTTTGTGTCAGATTTAAATTTTCAAATAGTCAAAGCAGAAAGTAGGCATATACACAGAATTGTATACGCAGAATTGACCATTTAGTTGTAGTTCAAATAGAGTACTAACATAATAGACCGGCATGTAGTTGAATAAAGAAATACGTTGCTGCATTAAAATTATAATGTGTATGCGCTATATAGGCATTATCTGTATAATTACATGTCTTGCCTCTCCTCATCTTGACCTTTGAACTTTTAAATCCACAACTTGACGCTGCACTTTGGAATCCACGGGTAACCTTCCAACCATGTTTGGTTAGGATACCTCCAGTTGAACCAGTTATTAAAAATGTTTAAAAAATGTATTAACGACGACGACGGCGACAACAACAGCGACGCAGGTAAGGACCTATATTTGACTCAACAATGCAAATTATCCTACCTACTAATAATGTGGTTAAGTTTAGTATACTGCAATATATCCAAGTCGACTGTATTGCCAATCACACCCACACACCCAGCTCCAACCATCCACCCACCCACCCACCCACTCACTCATTCAACAACTTACTCACTCTTTCAAACACTCACACAGTCAGTCACCTACTATGTTAGCCAATGACCGAAGGACCGACAGCCCCAATCAATCACCCACGCAGTTAATCACCCACTCACTCAGTCAATCACCCACACACTCAGTCAATCACCAACTCTCTCATTTAATCACCTGCTCACTCAGTCAATCATCCACTCACTTGCTCGCTCGCTCACTCACTCAATCACCCACTCAGGCATTCAATCACCTGCTCACTCAGTCAATCGACCACTCTCTTAATCAATCACCCACCCATCGAGTCAATCACCCACTCACTCAGTCAATTACCCGCCCACTCAGTCGCTCGCTTGCTCGCTCACTCACTCAGTCAATCACCACTCACTCAGTCAGTCAACTACACACTCACTCACTCAGGCAGTCAACTACACACACTCATTCAGCTAGCCCTTACACAGGCTTGACTAGACTTGATTAGGCCTTACTCATACCTTAGCTAAGCTTGACTAGGACTTAGCTATGCCTTGTCTAGGCCTTATCTAGGCTTAGATAGGCTGTATCCAGGCTTGACAAGGCCTTACTTAGACCTTGGCTAAACTTGGCTAGGACTTACCTAGGCTTTAGCTGGGACTTACCAGGCTTTATCTAGGCTTGGATAAGTCTTAGCGAGGCCCTAGTCAGGCTTGACTACGCCTTACTCATTCCTTAGCTAATCTTGGCAGGACCTTAGCTATGCCTTGCGTTGGCCTTATCTAGGCTTGAATCAACCTAATCTAGGCCATAACTAGCCTTCAGCAGGCTTGACTAGGTCATACTTAGAGCTTAGCTCAGCTTGGCTACGACTCACTTAGGCATTACTAGGCTTTATCTAGGCTTGGATAGGCATTAGTTATACATTAGACAGGATTGACTAGGCCTTACTTAGACCTTAGCTAAGCTTGGCCATGCATAGATAGGCTTGGAAGACCTTACTAGCCTTAGCTAGACCCCCAACTCGGCAGTAGCCAGGCTTGGCTAGGACTTACTTAGACTGTACCTAAGCCTGGTTAGGCCTTACCTATGCAGTAGCTATGCCTTGGCAAGGCCTTATCTAGGCTTGAATAGACGTTATCTAGGATTTAACTTGCCTTAGCGCAGTCTATGGAAGGCCTAGTCAAGCCTGGCGCAGGCCTGGGTAAGGCATATCAAAGCCTGTCTAACGCATAATTAAGGCATAACAAAGGCCTATGTAAGATGTCGGCTAGGCTTGTTAAGGCCTAACCCTGCATGTCTAAGCATAGACAAGCATGGCTCCGGGCTAGGTAAGGCCTAGTCAATCCTGGCAAAGATCCAGTTAAGGCCTAGTCAAGCTTGGCTAAGGGCTAGTCAAGCATGACGAAGGCCTGCGTAAGGTGTAGAAAAACCTGCCTACAGCCTATCCAATCCTGGAAAAAGTCGACCCAAGACCTAGGTACTGCCTAGTCAAGCCTAGTTAAGGCATAGGTCTGGCCTATTAAAGCCTGGCTAATGCACAGTTAATGCCTATTTAAGCCTAATTAAGGCATATGTAAGACATAGACTAACCTTGTTAAGGTCTAGTCAACCCTCGATAAGGCCTAGGTAGACCTGGATAATGCCGATCCAAGCCTATCTAAGGCCCAAGCTAAGGCTTAGGTAAGCCTCTCTAAGGCCTAGGTACAGCCTAGCGATGGGTGGCTAAGTCATAGGCAAACTCTAGCGATACCTGACTATGACCTAGATACAGCATAGTTAAGCCTATTTAATACCTAGCGAAGCCCAACTATGGCTTAGCTAAGGACGAGCTAATACCTATAGAAGCCTAGCTAAGGCCTAGGTAACACATAGCCAAGCTCAGATAAAGCTTAGAGCAGGCCTAGGTAAGGCATGGCTAAACATAGCTAACGTCAAACCTAGTTGTAAGGACTAGCTAATGCCTACATAGGCCAGGATGAGACCTAATGTAAGTCTAGGCCAAACCAATCTAAGGCATAGTTTAAGCCTAGGTAAGGTCGAGCCAAGCGTAGCTAAGGCCTATCTAAATTCTATGTAAGGCCTAGGTAATACTAACTATGGCCTAGCTAAGACATAGCTACGGCCTAGATAAGGCCCACCCAGGCCTGCATAAAGCTAAGCAAGCCTGGATAAGGCATAGACAATGCATAACCAGGCCTACTTAAGACTTAAGGTAAGGCCTAGACAAACCTACATAAGAGCTAGTAAGATAGATAAGGCCTAGCCATGCCCCAGCTAAGGCCTAAGTAAGCCTGGCTAAGGCTTAGCTAGGCCTTAGCCAGGAGTACCTATAGTCTAGTATGTTAAGTCGAAAACTGACCAAAATCGTTCAAAATGTGAAACAAGCATGAAAATTGGCTTACATATAGATTTTTGTATGCTCTATCCAATAAGAGCAGGACACACATGATCAGACACATATTTTAGCCTCCACTTTGAATTTCATCATGGCTGCTTTCGAAACTGATTTATATAATACCCTACCTTCTAGGACACATATAAAGGAATAAGGTGACTTTTTATATGTTTTACTACCCAAAATACCTGATGTGACTATCTACGAACACATAGCTTATTTCCTTATATCAATATTCTATATGGCACAAGCAAAAAGCAGGATTTACAACAAATTTGTTAAATTTTGAATTTCATTGATGGGATCACATATTTCAATTGATCATGGGCTTGGTCTAAAGACATAGCAGAAAAGATGTGCTGTTTTCTGTACAGCAAAATGTCCTCTTATGAACTCTGCATGAACTGATGTTGTATGTGACTTGGCAGCCATCTGGCATAATGTGTGTGGCTCAAAGAGATTATCCATGGTACTATCTTCCCAAGGCACTGAACAGAGTTTAATATTGCGCTCAAGCGCTGAATGAATAAAATGCATAGCGAGTAGTTCAAGTTCAAAAACCATAGCCCAGTATTGAAATTGTGGAATCTCCTTAGTATTCAAACTACACCATGTGCTGAAATCAATGGCTTGGTAAGGACAAGGAAGAACCTTCGTATATGTATCATATGCAGAGAGTTGCAACAAATGTAAGGCGGCTGCTGTTACCTGATGAACATCTCTTCATCTCGTTACATGAGATCCTTTCAGTATTGTGGAGATACTGTTTTCTGGTGGCTAACATTTGAATCTATCATTATTCGGTCTTGTTCATTTCCTCGATTTTTCTGACATGGGAACAGAATCAGGGACATAGTAGTTTCATGAAATGAGTCCATAGCATTCCTTGCAGATGGATTATGGTCGACATTATCGACTGCTCCAACAGTGATGACATCCTTTTCCAGAGTAGAGGGACAGACACAACCACCTCTTTCAAACTGTGCACAGACACTATTTGCAAGTGTTGTAGAAATTTCTTTTGTTCTATCATATGCCATACATACGCCATGGCTTGACAACTTATCAATTAGCTCTCTTTGTCTTGTTTTGGCATGAATAACCAGTCCTGTTTATATAGCAAGGGGTGTCTCCCGTGACTTAGCATGACGTAACGTATATGAGTTCTATATTGTTCGCTGGGCGTTTTCTTGGTATTAAACACTAACAACTGTGCGAGTGCTAATGCTACCTTTGTTACAGCATCTTGTAACTTCTTTTGTTCTTTAATACGTGTACCTCGCAAAATCATTCTCACAATAGCGAGAACAGTTTCCGGGACAGTTTCAACCTCACATCCCTTTTCGAAGTTACAATTAAAGGAATAGCCATGGTGTACGATATCTTCCCTCAATATTTGCGCAGCGCATACCAAGTGAATTGCGGCATCATCAGAATTATACGAACACGCGATTTTGATGGCTTCACAAATGTCTGAATTAAACATCATAATGACATCTCGCCCTTGAGGTTCAAATCTGGTATTAGACATCGAAATCTTTCTTTCAGTCTAGTACTGTTCACTTTCCCTGAAAAACAAGGATCTATTTCACTCAGTCGTGACTCATATAGTTTTACTAAATCACAGTTTAAAAATTGGAAGTCTTTTGTCCTGCCGGAATTCTTCTATGTATGAAACTAATTCTGCCAATACTAGACTGTAAGTCTTCATATTTAGGTCAGTATTGGTGCTTTCTGTCTGCTGCTGTCTCGAACACGGTGATCAACTGCTAATGTCAATGCACTGCGAAGGTGTTCATTAGTGCCATCTTCATCACAGAAGTAACAATTTTCTGTCCTACTCATTGAACTTGCTGCAGAAGTATGTCTGATTTTAACTGGACTTTGTTCGGGTTCTTCATTTTCTTTGGCTTTTCTTTTATGAGCACACAGAAGCTTTTGCTTATCAATTTTATTTCGACAGCTCTTATGCCATCTTTTTAGACATTGTGTATGCCGACAAAGACTCACGAACTATCATACACTACAAAGCATATGACTTAACTATGGCTAGGGCGGGTGCTGATGATGTGCAGTGCAAGGGGCAAATTATTTGAAAACGGCAATGAGTTGATTGTCTTGTAGAGTCTAATTAGTAGTTGTTGCTGCTAAATTTGCAATATATCTTACAGATACATATTTATTTAGACGTTTAAAGACTTTTGAATCAATTATCTGTGTATAATTGAAGCCTAAACATTTTAAAATTCAAAGTTACTTTAAGTGAGACTTTATAATATTACCACACCACTTTATTACAAGAGTGCAAGATGACGGCTCCCGATGTACCCAATCGTGCGTGTCCTGCTTTTATATGAAAGAGTATACCTAAAACTTCCTACATGCCAAATTTGGCAATTGTTTCACAATTTGAATGATTTGTACTTAATCTACTAGATTACTAGGCCTTACCTAAGCTTTAGATAGGCCTTAGACACACTTATCGAGGCCTTAGACAGGCTTGGCTATCCCGTACCTAGCCTGTAACTGAGACTTAGCTCGGATTACATAGGCCTATGTAAGACTTAGACTATCCTTGTTAAGGCCTAGACAGGCTTGGCTACGTCCTAGTTAAGGCATACACTACTAGCCTCACCAATGCCTGGGTAAGCCTAGATAACACCTAGGTAAAGCTTAGTCAAGCCTGGCTAAGGCAAAGCTAAGGCCAAGGTAGACCCCACTCCACCTTACCCTAGCCTACTGTACACTTCAGGTATTTACGAAAGGGCTCGCTTCGTTGAGAGGGAGAGGTTATTTTACATAATCTGAACTCCCATAGAATATTTCAAGAAAGAACTGATAACTCAAATCCTGACTCTCATAAAATGACTTCAAATTAACTGTTTGGTTCGTGGCAACTCTTTCGACAATCTAGAAATAGAGAGATACATATGCTAGTCTAGGCATAGCTGGTGAAGTCTAACCTATGCATAGCTAATTCAGCCTAGACTACCCGGACCTAGCATATAGCATAGCTTTCCTAGCCTAACCCAGGCTAGCGTAGTCTATGCCTAATTATCCTGGCTTCGACTACCCTAGAATAGCCTAACCTAGCATATCATACCATAGCCTAGCCTTGTGTTAGGCTTAGTCTAGCCTAGGCAAAGATTTATAGCCTAGCCAGACCACTGTAGGCTACCCTAGACGTAGCATCTAGGCTAGCTTAACCTAAACTAGCCTTATGCTTAGCTTGAGCATAGATTACATATTCTTGCCTAGGCATAGATAGCCCAGTTTAGAGTGGACTAGTATAGCTTAGACTTGCAAAGCTTAGACTAGCATATCTTAGTTTAGCATAGCTTTGCTTAGACTAGCTTAACTAAGGCTTGCATAGCTTAACTTAGACTAGCATAGATTACCATAGCTTAGCTTATACTAGCATAGCTTAGCTTAGACCAGCATAGATTAGCTTAGCATAGCTTGGCATATGTTAGCGTAGACTATCCTAGCATAGCTTAGCTTAGAGTAGCATAGCTTGGCTTAGCTTAGAGTAGAATAGTATAGCTTTGACTAGACTAGTATAGCTTAGCCTAACCTAGACTAGCTTAGTATATAGCTTAGACTAGTATAGTTTAGACTAGTATAGCGTAGACTAGTATGTCTAATGTAGCATAGTCTTAGGATTAGCCTAGCCTAGGTATAGCTTGTAAAGTCTAATCTAGGTCCAGCGAGCCCACAACGGCTACTCTAGATTTAGACATAGCTTACCCTACCCTGCGCTGTCCTACCACACCGTACTCTATACCATATACACTTACTCCCCCTAGAGAGTAAAACCTGTCTTATTTTACACCTTAGACCAGACACCATATACTATAAAACCTGTCTTATTGGACCACCTTCTACACCACATGCACTTAGTTACCATATACAGTAAACACCTCATTGAACCACCTTAGACCAGACATAATAGACTGTAAAAACAGTCTTATTAGACCACCTAATAGATCATGCACATACACTTAGTCACCAGACACTAAAATATGGCTTATTGAACCACCTTACAGATCACATACACTTAGTCAACATAGGCAGCAAAACCCGTCCTATTGGACCATCTTAGACCGGACACTATAGACTGTAAAACCTGTCTTGTTAGACCACCTCATAAATCACATACATTTAGTCACCATAAACAGTAATACCTGTCATATTAGACCACTTTATAAACCACATAGGCATACACTTAGTCACTATATAAATATTATATAAAACCTGTCTTACTGGACCACCTTATAGACTACATAGGGGTAGCTATGAATGTATTGGCAGTGTTAAATGGTAATATGATGGGCCAAAAGTTCAGTATTGCCGCCTACATAGCATGCCCACTTATAACCAAACCATAGGTAACGCGTATATGCTGGCACGGATGCTTTTACTGATAAATACGTAAGAAAATATTTATAGCAAAAACTACCTCAATATTGTTCCGTTTTAGCAGCATCTATAAATACTTAGTTATCTAATTACAGCTGCGCTTTGTCATTTTATGGTTAAAACTGCGTTAAAATTAGTGGGTACAAGTTAATTTAAAGGTGCATATAAGACCAGTTTTTTTAATTTCCTAATTCCGCTTACTCAGTAAATTCATAATTCAACACAGCTGAACGCACAGCCAGCTTTGAAAAGACCAAATGTGAGCTTCTACATGGTCATATGCAAATGAAGTTGAAGGGAATCCTGAATACTGCTTACGATTATAACCTCGCCACTCTTCTGAAGGTCTCCCCTGTGTAAAATTCATAATTAACATATCCTGGATGTTTCATTTATATATTCTCAGTAGAACTTCTGTTTTCGAGTGACATTTCCATGTAATTACACAAATCCGACAAGATGAATGTCAGAATATTGGGCTGTCGGAATAATGGGTTGTCGGAATATTGGGCTGTCGGAATAATGGGTTATGGAATGTTGGGCTGTCTGAATCATGGGCTATCGGAATATTGGGGCGTTGGAATAATGAGCTGTCGGAACATTGGTCTGTCGGAAAAGTGGTGTGACCCCGTCGAATTATTTACTGAGCATGCATATTCATTACATCATGAAGATTTCTGTAAAGGTAGCGAAGCATTCATTCTAAATTATACACAGTAGGCTGGAA
>JAVVLW010004617.1:0-25000 GCA_034401795.1 Chaetoderma sp. LZ-2023a
AGGATTCCACACTTATATAATATAAAAACACACACAATTAATGCGACGACAGAGGCCGTCGAATAGGAAAACACAGATCATATGCCGATGCTGTCAACCATTGCTGGGTCGACTTCCGATAATGGTGCTAGTGGCACGTATTTAGTCTTACGCAAATGGTCCCACTTTTGAATCTTTAGATGGTTAATGATTAGAGACTGGTTTAACACCCTGGCCCCATCCAATCTACGAACATCTACGGCAAGACCGATCTGACTATAAGTCCGACTGTAAGACTGTATAGGTTTGAATCGCCATCCTTTCCCACTATAATTGCACCCACTCGACATCAACGCATACAGACCACTCTTCACAACACACCGGTCTGTCAGTCATCCTCCACAATGTACCTCGATAGTTTCACCGAAGGTTTGCAAAACAACGCCTACTTTCTTATGGGCGAACAATTTACTAGATGTCTCATTGGACTCAGATAACTGGATATTAAACGAACTGTCGGTAGTGTTGGTCAACAGACTAACTATGCACGGTACAAGAGTCTTATCGACTCTCAGTTGTCCGTGACATACCCGAGGCTCACTGACTCGGCATTCGGATGGGGTAAAATACCATCCTGTCTTGGTATCAAGTCCTATACTTGTACGAGCAATAATAACCTGCATATAATATCCGACAGTAGCCAACGGTTCTGGCGATGAGTGTAATCCGTATTCAATATAGTTGCCACCATCAATCAATGGTAACGTTGCAATATAATGTAATTGCGAATCGTCATTCCATAATGGATATACGACAACGTTTCTGTAATACCACTGGTAAGGACGAATCAATCGGTTTCCAACACTGACTTGTTTAGCAACTTCGGCCAAATCAGACGGGCTAAACAGCTCTTCCGTCAACCTCCCCAATTCCAGGGAAGCAGTCTGCCTATGAAACTGGGTGGCCAATTTCTGGTAGCTATATACTACATTCTCAGCCGAATTTATAACGTGACTCAAACGCACTAATGCATATAGTTCAGCCTGTCGTGCAGCATGAAATTTGAATAGCTTACTTACATTTTTGGTCAAATCGACCAAACTCTCAGTGATCTCATTAATACGGTCAACATTGGTGTTAATTCCGTTGAAAGCAAGTTTTACGTGGGACGCTAATTTATTAGAGAAATGTACTAATCGGTTCATGTTCTTCATAGCGGATTTAACAACGTTCCTGATGGTTTCAATGTCCCCCGATGTTGCCGTCCCAAACAAAGATGAAGCTATATCACCTACAAAATTAAATAGTCCACGTTTTTGTCGACCCTTGGCCCGACTTAGCATCGTTTGTTGCGTCCTAATGGCAATTTTCTAAATAATATTTATACGATGTTGTAGTCCGAAAATGTCATTGCCACTTAGCGAGGCCTTGCGACCAATGTCAGCAACAAGCACCCGAAATCTTGATAATCGCTCGATGAAGTCAACAGGTAAATATGGATGGTCAATAGATACCACAACAGTCCACTCAGCACGTATCACAGAAATCTTCTGGTGGTTCGTTATCATTACGCCGTTTTGTAATTTGTGGATACTAGAGTTTTGACACAGTCCACAAATTAAACTAACTAATACTACTGCTACACAAAACTGTAACGTATACATGATTCGACTCGACAAGTGCGATGCTCCTAGTATCAACAATTAAGCAGAGATTAAATTTATCTCATGCTACGCCACTTTATAACGGCTTCGATACGACTGACAAAGTCATCGTACACAGACCAGCCAAATGCACCAATCCTAACACGCTTGCTGTCTGAGCTGAACTCAGGAGCATGACTGCGCTTGCGTAGATTATAGGAGTGTGATGGAATCGTTTCCATTGGCTCGTTGCCAGGCTCGAGTACATGCTCAGAGGTGTCCATCAATACATTACTAGGAGTCTCTGACGTATCCATCGGCGACTCATACTTTGGATCGTTACTTGAACCAAGTCGATCTACATCCATGTCGACCACCTTACCCACCTTACGCACCTTTGGCTCCCAAGTAGAAGCTGGTCGCTTCCTACGAGCTATCTTACAATGTGTCGAATTGGAGTCGGGTACTGGCAAAGGTACGAACTCGGGTAATGGTACAATTCGTGGATGATGGCTGGCTTTCATACCTTTAGCAGGGTTACGAATAGGGCGTGGTCTTACTTTGTCCCAGCACATCTCTGAGTCGACTACACGTAACTTGGATATGTTGAGCATGCATACCTTCCCAGACCTTTGATGGCGGACATGGGCCACAGGTCCATTGATCTTAAAGATCTCATACTCAGAGTCACTGTGAGAAGTTAACTTCATTCTCTCTTCAGCCTTTATGACCACTGAATCACCAACATTAAATTCACCATCGTTCGCACGCTTGTCGATCTGTTCTCGGTTTATTTCTCGAGACTTGGCCATTTCTCCTCGAGCACGCATCAAGGCATTATTGAGACAGGTTAGTCTTTTGCCAAGATCATGCGAAGCATCGAGTGAGATAGCAAATGGAAGTCTTGCATGTCGACCAAACGTCAGATAGAATGGCGTATATCCGGTCATGGAGTGACGAGTGTTGCGGTACGCTGTTAAAGCTGCGCCCAACTCATCTTCCCATGCATGAAACTCGTTGTTCACACCCTTCTGGATCAATTCTTTAAGCATACGATTGAATCTTTCGGTACGTCCGTTAGTTTGTGGATGATATGGACTCGATCGTCTATGATCAATACCATGTTCATGGAATCGCTGCTCCAAAGAATTGGAACAGAATTCTTTACCCTGATCAGTAATCAGAATCTCAGGGACACCGTGACGAGAGACGTACTCATTGAAGAACTTTCTGAGATGTCTTAGCTGGTATCGGATATGCCTCTGCCCATGCAGAGCAGTTATCGATTATCGTCATAATATAATTATTACCTTTGCCCGACTCTAAAAGTGGACCAATTAAATCCATACCAATTATCTGACTAGGAAAACTGGCCATTGGCATCTCACTATACTTAGGTCGAGTAGTGACAGGTCAGTTGACCTGGCACGTCGTACACGTTTCAAGCATACGTACCACATCCTTTCTTAAAGATGTCCAGACAAAAGAATCTCTTACCATACCGATGGTCTTCTTCAGACCTTGGTGACCAGCTCATTCATGAGCTTTCCGGAGCACTTTCTCACAGAACATGGTAGGTAGTAAGATTCTGGGGTACTCCGCATCCAATGCTGAGGGTGGAATCGAAGAACATAATATGCCATTATTTACCATGTACTCCTCCGGTGTGTTCTTAAATAACTCTGGGTATTCCTTGGTTTGTTCGTCACATAGTCCATCATAAGGTACGTCATACACCTCCAACGGAACATGAGGTAGGACGCCTTCATCCACTTCGGGTATGACGTAGTCACCGGTATCTAACGTGGTGACCTCTACTGGACGCCGTAATCTAGACAGCATGTCTGCTCGAATATTCTTCGAACATCCGTATTCGGCAATCAGTACTGCCCAGCGCTGCACCTTTGTGTTCTTAACTTCTTCCACAAACAAACTCTTCAGGGGTTTGTGGTCAGTATACATGGTAAACTGCGCGCAAAATAGATAAGGCCTAAGCTTCTTCAATGCATAAATCACAGCGTACGCTTCCATTTCTATTACAGGCCAATTCAACTGACTATCTTTAAGAGTAGAGCTAACATACTGTATGACACGCTCTATACCCTTATCATCAACCTGCATAGTATCGCACCTATTGCATAACTAGATGCATCAGTGTACATCTTATACAGGGCATTTAAATTCAGATAAGTGAGTATGGTCTCACTACAGAGCAAGTTCTTTAATTTCTCAAACGCTTGCTGTTCTTGCTTACCCCATTCAAATCTCCTATACTTCTTGGTTAACTCTATCAGAGGCTTGGCAATTTCGGCATAGCCTCTTACGCAAGATCGATAATAACCTGTAGCTCCGAGAAAACTACGAACCTCACCCACATCATGGGGTGGTGACATTTCTCGTATGACTTTGACCTTTTGGCTCTGAGGAGCTACACCATGCGCAGAAATGTGATACCCTAACAAGTCAACAGACTTACTGGCAAAGTCACATTTCTTTTTCTTCAACTGTAAATTATATTCTTGAATCTTGCGCATGACCAAGCGCAAGTGATGTGCGTGTTCCGTCAGATTTCGTGAATATACGACTATATCATCGACGAAAACATGCACACATTTTCCTACAAATTCACGGAAAATATCGTTCATTGCCCTCTGAAATACGGCACCTGAGTTGCAAAAAACAAACGGCATCCGAATCCACTCGAAAAGACCTTCACTGCACACGAACGCTGTTTTCTCGATGTCTTGGCTGGCCATGGGTATCGGCCAATAGCCGTACTTCAAGTCCATCGTAGAAAAGATCGTTGTGCCTCGCATCGAATCAAAAATGTCAGATATATTCGGTAACGGATAACTATCTTTACGGCACACTGAATTCAATTTCCTAAAGTCCACGCAAAATCTAGTATCACCATCCTTCTTTGGAACCAAGGTGATGGGTGACGCCCAAGGTGATGACGACTGTCTTATGACGCTCGCGGCTAGCATTTCCGTAACCTGATTTTTAACCAAGTACTGCTTAGCCAACGGCAACAAATAGGCTTACTGCCTAATAGGAGGGTAATCCCCTGTTGGAATTGTACATTTCACCTTGGGTACGCATCCTAACGTGGTTGGACGAGCCGTATCGAAATTATTGGCAAAGTCGCTTAGTATTTTGTCAATAACTGCATATCCGGTCGTTTCCTTACAACTGGCATACACATAGTCATTCTGACTTCTATATGGAATTCTAAATGGATATACTTGACCAAACCATACTACTTCTTTGGTCTTGTAGCCAATCCTTGCATTTCCCAAGTACAAGGCGTCAGCGCAAATCAGACATTCATGCCTCATACTACTCACAATCACACTTAGAATAGGCCGGGCATTCTTGAATTTAACTTGAGTTTCCCCCAAAATGTCTATTGGTGAACCATTTACTGCTAATAACGTTTTAGCCTTTTTCAATGGCCGAGCATTCAGAATGCTCCACCATATATCCTTTCTAACAAGGGAAGTACTAGCACCAGTATCAATTAATGCATCTACATACTCACCCCTGTCTCCATGACTGCTTGGTTCGATCTCAAGCCGGATAAGGAATCGTTCAGTCATTACTGACTCCATCTGAATCCGTTTAACGGACTCCATCGTCCATTACCAACTGCTTCAGCATACGATTGATGTCTACTTCCTACGGACAGGGCTCCTCCGTCGCCTTAAGAATAACGGCCATACCTGGCCGTTTGCGAATCTGTGAGCACGAATCGCTCACGGTCTTCGTACTCTTCACACATCCTTGCTCTATTCGCGAGATCCTTTCGGGTATTTCGCAAATACGCCCGCGGAGTGGGCTCGAGTCTGGGATACATTTCACTAGAATTATTATGATGATCGTCGATCTTATCAACCTGCATAGGCTCATCTTGGTGTTCTGATGATCGAGGACGTTTCACCATGCGTCGCTGTGGCATTTGTTGTTGGGATTAGCAGTCGGACTGATAATGTCCCACTTGATTGCATCCATGGCAAACAATTTGACGTCTAGGTGGTGATGGTGTCGCTGGCATCGAAAAGCAATCTTGGGCCATGTGGAGTAATTTCCCACACGTAAAACAAGTCATTGGTGGCCGTTGAGGCCGTGGTTGATGCGTCTTTGGTGCTGCCCCATTCTGCTGTGGTTGTACGGGTTGCTGACACTCATTTTTATAATGGCCTTGATGACCGCAATTGAAACATGTAACCTGCTTCTTTGGTGCTGCGTTAGGGGTGACTTTTGCCTTAAGTGGCCACGGCTTGGACGGCGCTGGCTGTTGCGGGGTGGCTCGGGTTGGTGGTGGTGAGAACACCGGTCCGCTCTGAAGATTCTCGATCACCAGACACAAGCGTTCGATAAGCTTTGTTTGTTGTGCCATCTGTCTGTTCATAGAGTTTATGACCGACCATACCCTCTGTCCTTCTTCTTCGTTTAGCATGTTTATCTCCATGCTTTCTTCCCTCCGAGGTGAGATATGCATAGCCTGCCACAGGTCGTTGCAGCCTTCTTCATCCTCAGTGAGCTCCATAGCTCCCTTTATATCCTTGATTTTTCTGCGCACTATGCGTCGCCCCATGCCTTGGTCGCTAAGTGCCCTTATATAAGATGAGAGCGCCACTCTCTTGCTATCTGCGTTCTCCTCAGGATACGCCCTTGCTGCCAGTTCATTAAATCGGCGATTAAATGAGATCATTGTCTCACTTCTACGTTGCTTGACCGACTCCAGGTCGTATTTGACCCTCTCTTGTTCATTCGCAGATACAAAGTTCACAGTAATGAACTCCTTTAGCTCTTCATAAGTTACTGCATCACGCACCTTTCCGTGTACATATTGGTCCATGGCTTTTGAAAGCTGACCCCTTGACGCCCGTATTACTATATAGATGGGTGTGCCATCGAGGATGCCCTCGGTGGCTTCCCACACCCGACGAGTCTCGTCCAGAAACTGCCTTATGTCCTCCGGAAGGAGGCCATCGCAGGGTTTGACACTCTGGGTCAGCTCCCGCACTTCTCGCCGGAACACTCTGGTTCTTTCCCGCCTGTATTCCTCTTGGGTGATAGTGGTAGCCATCGCTGTCCCCAGATGCTGCATAGCTTCGACAGTCCCCTGTCGAAGCTCGTGGGTATACACCATTGGAATCAGATCTCTCACCGGCGGTAAAGTAGCGCCTGCCTTGCGTGCTGTTGCCTTGTTTGATGGATGATATAATGTACAATGTTTATTGATAATAGAGCTGAATCACCACTCTCTTCAGCCGTGGCTGCTCCTCACACACAATATCTGTACCAATATTTACAATGGTACTCTCTTTGTATTCCCGGTGCTGAACTACCCGGGACTGCTCTGACAATTTAGCTACGTCGACAAATGCTTTAACTCTATCTCGTACGTCGTCGAGAACAACAATGACTGGTCGCGTCGGCGTGGAGGACATAATCTAGGTACTCACATATTTCACTGATTTGACTCCTGTTCGAATGTATCCGATGAATACTGACACTGATGCCGAATCTGATTACGAAAACCTGGCAGGATCGCCACTGAAGATTTTGGATCTCCGGATTCGGACTAGATGACTTGGGATGGTCCCGCTTCACTATCGGTAAGATTATGATGTGATGGTTGCTGCGACAACCCCTTGCCGATGGTGGAGAAGGATACAGGACAGTCTGGCTCACCTAGTCAAGAAGATGGTGATGACGATATTTATTAGAAGACTGCTGGGCCTATTCTGACTAAAGAAGATCGGGTAAGGATCGGATGTTGCTTCCGACTCACTGATCAGATTCCTAAATGCTAACTGCTAACGGAAAGATTAAATCGAACTATTGTCTCACATATACGTAAGATGATATGTTTTATTAAGCTAACCGCACAGAAATTTTACAAAGTGATTCAGATTAGAGCAAAATCGCTCAGATAACAAACTACTACCTTCTGGTACTGAACAAGTAAATTCTACAGCTACTCTACTTCTATAGCTACTTCTAAACTGAACATCACGAGATGTTCAGTGAATCGAGATGGTGGATTGATTGCTTTCTATATCTGAAAGTGTATATTTTATAGTCCTCAGAATCTCTGATTCTGAGGTTCTATACATATCTAAATATTTAGATTCTACCCGAATCTGTTCTGATGATTCTTCTAGGTACGTTATAAGCACAACTTGATTGGCCCGGACAATCAGTCCCCCAATCAACTTCTACTTATTCCTTCCTAGAAGTTCCTACCTAATAGATGTTGGTCGTTCTGACCAATCAGCGATCCCTGCATTTCGATGTTAACCACAAAACCTGTTCTATATCATTCTTTGCTACAGAGTTTGATCGACGCTCATTGATTATGACATCATCCTGACCAATCAAACTCCGTGCTTTTCTTCTATGGAGATGCTGCCTCGCATAGACAAAGTAGTGGTAACTGGTTCTGATTTGATGCGATCTGTCAGCTAACTAACAACATTACGGAATGTGTTGTTGTTGCATGCCATTGTATGAGTGACATATAGTTGATATACAAATTTCGATTATGTTATTAATTCCTACAGGACGCTACAATGTCCGTGCCCTGTCCATTGCCTATCGATGGATAAGCATGTAGGATGCTAGAGTTAATAGGCACATGAGCTGTATGATCTCATTGCCAGCTGGTGTTGTTCTATTCTCGTATGAGAACCTAGAATTCCTAACGTCACCAACTAAGTCCCTTTGTCACGTTCAATTCCACTAATTATTATACACTGATTATTTTCTAAACTATCATTCCAAGCGGCTGCTGAATATTATAAAAGTGTGTGCCGACTGAACAGCAACAACTTTCATCTAAACTATTTCCAAATACACATCAATTCAGAACCATAGTATCTATTCTAATCTGTATCTGTATCTGTATCTGTACGGATACTAGGCAAAGTCCTAAAGGACATCACGCGTGCCTCGAAAACATGGCTGGGTTTCACAGTCCACACGATTAAAAATTAAAAATTAAGAATTGCTCATTGTTCAATTGAAGGTTTCTTTTCAATCAATTCGGCTATTTCAATTTGGATGATAACACTTTATCTAATAAGTTCGAATGTGCCATATCCGCACCTCGTCCGTTTATCAGAAACCGAGTAGCATCGGCACTGGCTGATGTAATAATAGGTTAAATATTAAAAGTATAAAGTCAACCGGTCCATTAGCTCACCTGGTATTCTCAAATCATAAATTTCTCTTGGGACTTACTCGAAAACATAAGACGTCCGGCGGGGTCATGACTCCCACAAGACAATCCCATATCTACAATATGTAAAACTAACCGGAACAAGTAATACAATGTGAAAAGATCAGAATAATAGATATAGTACAGGTTGTTGGACCTACTACGGTGCGGTTAGTAAAAACACCTTACAGTACAATAAGAATACATGTAAACAGATAAAGAAATTATAACTAGTGGTCCTAAGACCAGTGCGATTCCTTTTAGTCATCGGGACCGTTTACACAAATAAAGTATAGTAACTACAAATGTAACAAACAGAATAATTAAGACGTTAAGCATAGTTAGTTGAATAGTCGGTAGCCTTTCTTAATGACGGGCTATCGTGTTACTGAAATTGATACGTCATCCTTGGTGTGACGTGAGTTGACACATTCTTTGGAGGCTGGAAAGTTCTCACATGTCGGTTCCCGCAAACAGGATTCATGTATGCAGTCCAGGACGGGAGCGGATCGGTAATCACAATATAAGAATGTCTAACAAGCAGTCAGTAAGTGATACAATAACATTACTGCTAGGAAGAAAGTTCCTATACACCGATGGTACGGATGGAAGTTAAGAACAACCCATTCATAAGCAGGGCTTGTTGAATACGAATGAAGATACATAACTAAGCTTACGGTGCAGTGTACGTCAATTAGCTCTTAAGACGTACCGAGCAAAGTTTACTAGCCACGGTCAAAAGGTTTAAATAAACCTACACGTCATCAGTGAGGGGGCGGTTGAATAAACACTTTTTGGCGTGGCCAGCAGATCCGCAGGGTCATCCACCAAAGAACATCGCTTTCAGATCAGATTTCAGGCTGGGAAAGGCCTCACCGCAAGTTTGTGTTCCGAGTTAGTTCTTGATTTAGTTATGAACAATATTCAAAAGTTCCAAAAATGCTCCCGAACATTCGGGAGATACAAAATTGCTTTAGGTGCAGTGGGTTGGGTTGCTGCTGTTGGCTACGGAAGAGAAATCTCCAGAGACAGAAGTAACATGCTTAATGCCTGAGGATCCTCTCGAGTTCTGGATTTCATCTCCTTTTATACTACTCGTGACGTCATAGGCGCATGCTTCAACCAATCATCGGTCGAGCAATAGCCAATCAGCGCGTAGCTAATAATGATGCAGTCGAATGTTCTAGAAAATTCTAGAATTTCTGCGTACACGTGGTTACTACGTCACGGCAATATTTTGAAGATTATCAAAGGGGTTTTCCGAGGATAACTCAGCCATCTCTTAACCGATTTTGAAATAGTTTACAGATTCGGAGAGCCCGTCGAATTTTGTTATGGGCGCGCTTGCGCATTACGCGCTTTAACGAACTTAGGCGTTTTTACGATGGGATCTCTCCCATAGGCTCATATATGCTTATAGCTCTACCCAGGGGTGTGTGTCAGGGAACGAATCCAGAACGGGCTGCGCATACCCAGCTTAGCTGTTACAGCCGGTACCTGACTGGTCGATCTGAACTACACCAGCTAAATTAAGATAGCGTTCGTTAAGGCACCGTTGATTTCAAAGATGTTAGTCTTCAGAATATGCCAAGCGTAGTCGAAGAGTTTAATGTGTATAATCGCAGGTTTCGTGTCACTGTTGCCTGGAGGCGTAAAGTACACAGCCTATGTTGACATAAAGGTGGTTTAGTGCTGCAAGAAACCATTAGCTGAGGTTCTAGCTTGTAAATGTAAACTAGTTTCTCTACTCTATCGCCATTCCTAGCTTTACAAACAGTTTCTTCTAATATAGGCATCATCTCGGTAACGTTTCTCAATGTATTAGGATAGATGCTACCAACACTAAATTCCTGTATGCCAACTACAGGTTCATCATTACGTTTCATAACTCTTACGTACAAATTGTCGCCGAGATCGACATGCACTTGGCAGTTTAAAACGTACGCCGACTTTATCGTGACTATTATGGAGACTTTACTTCATCTCTGAAAAGCTTTGTAAAATTGACACTCTTCCCAAACATGTATACCTTTATTACCCAATGTGGGTTAGGATCTCGGATCCACTCATAACAACACACCCGGCACGTTGTGCCAAAGCTAGACAAAATATTGGATGCGTGCGGGTGTGTGGGTATGTGGGTGTGTGGGTGTGTAGGCGTGTGTGTGGGGGTGGGGAGGGGTGGGGGTGGTGATATGCATATATGCATCACCATCAAGGTCAAGATTTGGGGTGATTTGGGGTGTGGTGTGTCTCCCTGTTCCCCACCTCGCTTCCGGCAGCTCCGACATGGATACATGCATGTAAGGAGGCAGTGGGGTATGCAGGCAGGGGCTGGGGTAAAGGGCTGCGTCGGTGGGGGCGGGTGGGGGGGGCGGTGTGTGGTCAGCCAGGAACTGATGAGTCATGATCTTCCAAACAATCTGTCAAGCACATTTATAATGTTCCTTGTTTTTCAGTGTGAAACCAAATGGCTGACGGGCTTGATATCTTGAAGGAGAAGTTTATGTACAATGCTATGGCATATTCTGATAAGTATGGTATATTGCCAATGAATGAGCTTACAGCTATGGTTACGAAGGAATTCTGCAGAGTTCTAAACTTAACTGATAGATACTCATTCCACCTGATCGGTCAAGGTGTGGAAAGTGTAATGAGCATTAGCCCTAAGAACCTTAAATACGAGTACGGTAGGTATATATCATAGCTACGTTTAATCTATTATAGAGGAATCCACTTCTACCTATTCACCGCCCATTTCTAGTTAAGATCCTCCCACTTCGAACGTGCACCTGCATTGATTTTAAATGTTTAACTATTTGAGCCATGCATTCCGAGAATACCAAATTAAAGTTGGCTATACAGGTAACCTGTTGAATATTTTTGGCATTTCAGAATATTATGGCAGCAAAAGCTTCCAGTATGATTAATTTCACAATATTCACCAGAATTGAGGCACTATCGTGACGAAGCATTTCCACTATCGTGTCAGACCTACATCATTGTAATTGAGACATCAACGAGCAAGTGACTAATTTGTTTATGACGTCAGATAGTTAAGTGATAGAGCGGCTCCATCTAGTTTATCATCACCTAAGCATAGCAGATCATAAATGAGTTCCGATTCAAGATGAAAATTATCAACCGTGTTATCAGTGAATAATGTTTTGAACAAGTTTATTAAGTTTGATAAAAAATTGGAATTATGAAAGTAGGCCTAATGACAATTTTCCACAAACAGAACGCACTGTTTTCGGAACGCATAAATTTGCTCCTATGGCCAGTTAGTGGCATACCGCTAGATAAATATAGTCCCTATAAATAGAAACAGCAACAATATATACATAAATTGACTTTAGATGCGTCAGTGTCCACATAAGTTAATACAGCATATGTTGCAATTCATGCATGTTTATTTTATAAATGTGTTGAAGAAATATTGTCATGCATTCGTATCAGGCCCTTGACATTCAATACCATAACACACACCCATTTATGGTGCCGAAAGTCAGGTGACCTATTCCTGTGGAAGAATGCCTATCATTTTGAAAGACATACAGAGAAACGGCTTACAGTAGCACTGTTAACAAAATTGAGACAGGCTAGCATATGGAAGGGATACACATGAAATGGCCCTTATTGTATGATTACTGTATTCTGCGGCTGTAGTAGTAGAAACATCCTACAGCTCCGATCAGCGTTTGCCCACTGGGTCTTGTCCTCAGCTGAAAGCCTTAGTCTCTTCAGGTCCTCGTAGAATGCTTAGCCGATTTATATAATGACTTCCTCTCCTGGCTTTGTATTTGCTGGCTCCCAGTAGGCCGACTTCCAAGGCTCTCTGTGCTGGTGTGTCTTCTGGCATCTTTACCACATGCCTAAATATTGACCATCTTTTTGGGCGAATTTTACAGGCGGTGGGGATGTATTACACATCTTATAGTAGTGCATCATTGAAAATTATGCTGTCCGGCCATCGGTGCCCAGTGATGGTATGAAGGCGCTTCCTGTGGCAGGCATGAAGTTTGCGAGAGATGCCTTTGGAGCTATCTAACTGCTACAGTTATACAGCATCAATGATACGCAGGTTGCAAATTATAAACATAATCATAATAATTGTTTAGTTTCATGCCTTATAGATAGCTATATGTGGGTGAACTCTGCTTTGGATTCATTCATAAACAGATTCTCAATTTTAATTTGATTGCATCTATCGGGAGAAGTTGTTCATCAAGGGCTATCTTTTCCTCGTCTATAAAGTCCACATCGACGGCATATTCCACCTCTAGTGCCAAACCCAGTATGGACACTGGGTACAGGGGATAGATATCTCCATGTGGGGAGCCGATTGATGTCTCAAATTCTACAGACTTCACTAATTTGACTCGTACTTTCAGCTTGGTGTCTTCAGTAGTATCACTAGTCGTAGCTCATCTGCATTGCAACTGGCCTGGCGTAGTACATCTAGGATCTTTAAGAGTGTGTTTGTATCGAAGACCTGTGACATATTAATACCCTTATTGTGGAAATTCCAGTATTTGAACTTGTTACAAATTAACTCAGAACAGAATCACAAACTTTGGAAATTACTGCTGTAAGGTGCGGATGACGGTTAAGATTGTAGTTTTATCATTCGTCCTGAAATCCGAGACATCTGGATAATTCCTGTTGCTTAATTTCGCATTCAGCAGGGCTGAGTTTGAGTACAGCTCCAAAATGACAAGCATCCATTCCACTCAAAATTATGTCAGACAAGTTAAGAAAGCATGGGTCAACGAATTTGAGAGAAATTCGTTAAATTACGGCAAAAAGTCGTTGGATTGCGCATCTGCAACAACTTCTAGCAATATTATTTAAAGAAAATCAGACACATTCAGAGACGCCAACATTTTGACCAGAATCTCGAAAATAGCCTATGAGACTCGAGGGATTTATATACCATGCTAACTTCTATATGTTCTGCATTTGTGACACCCTTCAGTAGCAACACTGCCTAAAACTACGTTTATCTCCTATAAATACTCATAGAGTTAAAGAACATATACTCATCAACCGAAAGCATTCCAATACTAAACTTGTTCAGCCAAATGTATGCACTCTGCAAGTACTCGATCTAAACCATATCTAATTAGTCTATCAGCACATAGTCGTAATATGTCATAAAAATGAGTCGTAAACAAACTGAATGTGTAGAATGGCCCTACCACATGTAACGTCAGGAGAACCGAAATTGAATCCTGCTAATTGGTTCAAACTCGCAATACATTGGAAATGTATGCTGAAACAATGAGCAAAAGTCGATCAGACTGGCGCGTTTCCTTCAATAAATTATGTTATATGTGTGAAGCAAAATATAGAAATAACATGCTGTATGAAAATAAATAAAGTGGCGCCACACAATACCGAAAAAAACTCGAGTAAAAACTTTGAAACAGATGTCGCCGTACTTCTCGTTTCCTCTGGCATATAAGCAGTAAAATCTTGTTTCGTGATCGTTGATGTTCAGGATTGTCGTAGTCAGCTTGCACACTCATTTCATGCTAGATTCCGCTCCATAATCCTCTCGGAGGGGTTACGGTATCAATGAAGACCATGTTGTCTGGAGGGGGGAGTGTAGTCGGATGGAGGCACAGCTTCGCCCATAGATGGGCATGGACTCGTACTGCCATCATCCGACTACTGAGATTATTCAACTCGCTGGGCCTGCAATGACCACGCGTGTCTTCCATGCTGGAAGTTCCCAATGTCGCGCATTCTCACTACACATAAAAACGAACATAGTCCGATATTACTGCTAGAGGAATTTGAGAGCTGGATATACAGTGTCCCGCACTAGATAGATAGATAGCACGTGTCTCACTCTCACAATATACATTGAAACTGTACATTTCTCCTCAAGATGACCTGAGAGATATGCCACCACTATCAGCTCAATCCTTGACCAAATAAAGAAAGATTTCCACGATATTTCGAGAATAAAGAGTTCCCTTTTGTACATGCTACATAAATACTTGTGCCTCAAGCCAGAGCCTGGCGCATCAGAGATTTAAGCAGCTTACTGATGTAAATATAACTTTCTGATATGCTCTTGGAAGAGGGAGGAGTCATGTGATCCTCCCTGGGAATAATATAAGTTGACCAAGAGACCAGACCTGACACCAGAGAGGATGTGCCACAGCTCATACCAAGTACTAGAGTCGTTTGCGATGCTAAGCCTAGCATCGGTCTTGCGGCAGCCTCGAGCAATTCTTCACACAGCAGATTCCAAACCACAGCTCTAATACCAAACTCAGCACCGCCGCCAGTAGCTGTGCCACGCCAATTTTTCGAATGCCCTGCGGCTGACCAAACAGGCAAAATACCAACCGTATACATATGTCCTCTCCCTTAAGCAGTTGGACCACCATCACCTAGTCCTGCTTACGGTAGCCACCAGAGATGGACGAGTGCTACCTCACCGAGTCAACAAGGAAGATATCTGCCAACCCACTACCCATAATTACTCAGCACCTGGGAACAAAAACATTAAACTGGATAAGCAGCAGCGGATATGTGAACTAGACCATCTATCTTTCGGTCCATTCGGCCCTTGCAGGAGCCAGACGCTGCTGCCTATGTGCCATCGCTGCACTTAGACCCAAGATGTCTGTTCCAGCGTCTTATATAATGTTAAGAACTCGTAGTATGTGGAACGAGTGGTGATTCTTGGTGGACGACTCGTCAGATCTGCCAGACCATGCCAAATAGTGGTAAATAATGGAGTTTGTGTATAGCATTTAACTTTTAGACCACAGTCTAGTGGGACTTTGCCTGGTGTACCGCATGAGCTATGTGGTGCATCATGTACTGTGTACAAAGAAGATGCACATGCATCATTATTTAACTTTCAACTGTAGCCCTTCATTACTACAGGGCAGCTTCCAACTTCTGTTACAGTATGGAACCTTTTGTCATACCGCTTAAATTAATATGACTAACTAGTGGACATCTGCAACTGTAATCGTTCTTCTTCACCATCTTTGAGAGTGAGCCGCATCAACCATTCGCTTTCAGATATATGCCCAGCAGCTTCAGAATCGAGTCATCTCACGTTCCTCATCCAGGACGCATCATCTACAGCGATCAATGAACGTTTTCCGTACCGATGACCAATATGCACTCATCTAACTGTATTTTCTGTACCGACTGGTCATCTGAGACCCCATTTTATAGTTTATATTTTTACTGTATATATTATCCTTGTTTTGTGCTGACGACTAATAAGCACCGCAAGGTCATGTAACTGTATTTATGGTCAATACTGTGATAGTTTGTGATATGTATATAGCAGCAGTCATCCTAATTTTTTGTTTTGTTTATTTTATATAAAATACTAGGACTGCAGTATGCAGCAACAATAGGTCCGCACTACCTTTTCCCCACAGCATCACTTTTCCACTGAGCTCACCATTCAGGTTCTCATTAAGCAAACCTGACATGAGATCGACTAAACGTGGCTATTCTAGCTTGGATAGGATAGGTTTAAACCTGGTTAGGTGTGGGCGCTCCTTAGGAGTCATTTGGGTAAGCCTCTTTTCCGGATGTAGCAGAAATGTAACACAGCACACCAGCTAGGTGGAATAAATTGGGCATATACCTTAGGACATACCTATTAATATAGGAGAGACTGTCTCTTCCTACATTCCTCCAGCCATAAGGCTTATAATTGTCTAGACCTCACTTCGCCACGTTGGTGTGATCGGACTCTGGAAACTGTTGTGGCTTCTGCGCAGTGAAGACTAAAGTAACGATTCTGCAAACACTCCTTCTGTATCTTCGGATACCAGTTAGCGTAAATATCCATGCCAAAGTAGGAAGCACTGAGAAAACATTATATTATTTTAACCGGCCAGCAGTGCATCTCTGGGTATTCTTAACATAACCCTAATGACAGGTAGAATGTTAGTCCCTGGGATCGGATTCTATATGGTCTGTATCCGTCACACCTGGTGACGGACGGGACATGGATCTCCTATCTCTTCACAATGACTGGGTGGGTTCTTGGAACCCACCACACCATCACGGGAAGGTCACTATAGTTGGATATCCATCTCATTATCCCCACCGTGAAAGTCTATATGCGCTTTTCAAATGCTTTTGTAAATATGTCTTGTCCTAGTGATATTGTATGCAGTGTGGTAAGCAACGGGATCGTTAAATGACTCAGGAGCTGGCACACCATGACATGTCAGCTCGTCTTTCTGAGGAGGATGCCCCGTAAGGTGACCATATGGAAACTGAGCATTCTCCTTGAACCAGAATCATCACTTTACGATACATGTGTGGTGATTTTAGCTTCAACAGCAATGGTTGAGCTGGGACAGGAGAAGATCTTATGGGCCACCATACCACAGTTAGGAAGCAACACACACAGCCATGCTGGAACCCGACCCCGAATACATGACTGCCTCCCAATGCGCCAGGCCACGAATGATCATAGACACCACCAACAAGGATCACATACCCTTCTGGGTATTCAATGGAACAGTGGGCCCAATAACACTAGTCCCGGATGTTCGTTGTGGCCATTTGGTGAATGTGATATCACAGGAAACACTAACCGCACTTTCACCAGCAACAGGTTCTGAGGATGATTTACACGAACACATGCATAACTTATATCTGCGTGCCTCAGTTGGTTTAACACAATCTCACAAACGTGAAATACGGCAGATTGCCAGATTCCACATATATATCTGGAGAGTTTCTCTGCAGGAGACATGGACGTGGAAGAACTCACCTCATGCGACACTCCATCGATACCAGAAATAATCGACCAGTTCAACAGCCATTTCAACGTCTCCCCATTCAAAAGGAAGCGGCGGCACACCAACAAGGTAACGACATGTTGTGGACAGGCATTATAGTTCCCTAAACATCCCCCTGCGCCAGTCCCATAGTACTAGCAGTCAAAAAGGACGGATCTTTGTGGTTTTGTATCAACTACCACTGCCTTAATGATCTAAGCATCAAAGATGCATATCCGCTTTCACCGATAGATCAGGCCTTAGATTCCTTGTCCAGAGCCCAGTGCTTTTGTACACTGGGTTAGTTAGTGAGTACTGGCAGGTAGCCATGGATGAGGCTGACAGGTAGAAGACCACTTTCGTCTGTCGGGATGGTCTTTTCCAATTCCGCAGATGCCATACAGCTTGTGCAACACTCCCGGAACATTCGAACATCTCATTGAGCAGGTATTTACTACCCTGCAAGGGGAACTATGTCTCTGTTACATCGACGATGTAATCGTCTTTGTCTCTTCGTTTGAGCAGACCCTGTCCCATTTGGACAAGATTCTGATGCGGTTCCATACCGCAAACCCAAAGCTCAAACACAGAGCGTCGACTTCCTGGATCACGTAATTTCCGTAAATGGAGTGGCCACTCAACCGTCTAAAACGAAGGCAGTAGCAGAATGGCAGAACCCCTCCCCCTTCAGTAACGGATACGAGAAGTTTCCTCAGACTCTGCCAGAGTGGGATACAGAGAGACTCGCTCACGAACAGGCAACCACTGCGCAAACACAACAAATATACGCGTGGATCCAGGAGGGGTATGTCCTCCTAAGAAATCTATCAATAGCTAAATATTATTATCAGAGGTTTGAGGAGTGCCATATCCTTTAGATTAACAACTGGATAGTAATTCCTGAGCGCTATAGAGTCAAGATTCTTGAACAACTGCATGACCATGCTAAACATTTAGCCATCGAAAGAACAGCAGAACTTATGAAACAAAGATTCCACTGGATCGGGATACGCGATAGTGTGAAGGCATGGGTCACCAAATGTGTCCCGTATCAAATACGTGCTGTGGGCCACCACCACACTGCACAGCTTCAGATTAAAATTGTTGGTGCATCGTGGGAGCGAGTGGCTATTGATGTGCCCGGACCCTTGAATATAACGGATTAAGGAAACAAATACATCCTCGTATTACAAGACTATTTTACGAAGTGGGTAGAAGCATTCGCTTTACCAGACCAAGAGGCATCCACAGTGGCGGAAGTCCTGTCTAGCAATATGTTCCGCCTCTTCAGCATGCCCTATGAATTGCACTCCTACCAAGGAAGTAATTTTGAGAGCCAGTTGATCTCCGAGCTCTGCAAATTGTTTCATATAGTAAAAACACATACAACAATGTACCATCCGCGTGGCAGCGGGATGGTAGAGAGATTCAACATAACTCTAGCAGTGATGTTGACTAAGGAAACACACCTTGATGGTCATGATTCGGATCTACAACTCCCATACGTGCTCATGGCACACCGCACTACGATACATTTCAGCATGGGTTATACCCCTGCTCGGTTAATGCTAGGCTACGAATTAGCCTTACCCTTGGATCTGGCCATGCCCAGAGTTCCAGGGGATAAAAATTCACAATCTCTTTACGTAAAGCTCATGCGGCAGAGGATAGAACAAGCCCATGAGTTAGTAAGAGAATCTCTATCCACTGCACACCGGCGTCAGAAAACATAGCATAACTGGCAAGTGCATGGAGACACGTATGAGGCGTGAAAAATGGTTTGGGTTATGATACGTGAACCCACTGCAAACGTGCAGAGTAAACTGAGTTACCAGTGGAAATGCCCCTATGCGGTAGTAGATAAGACATGACCTACAGCATTCGCGCCTCAGATGACCTGACATCAGTCATCCACTTCGATCTACTTAAACTGTGTGTTAGTGATGACCCAGTGTCAGAGCTCGGGCTGGGCGTTTTACTTAACACAGACAGGTGTCTCTACGGAAACATATATTCCTGACATTAGTCCCGAGCACCGTGGTGCCAGTTCAGTGCCTCTCCTACCAAGTCAGTCTCCTACCAAGTCAGGAGACCGGCGAACATATGACTAATGCTGAGGACGATCACGAGCTACATACTCGCCCTCTTCCTCCTCAAAGCGGGTCTACATGATCTGGGAAGTCATATCTGAAGACCTTTCCATTTGTGCTGTCCAACGGGATGGATGGAAAGGTTGTTCCTCCGACCTCTTCCCATTCCACCATTTCATGCTATTACCCCAATTATAGAGTTGCCACAAGCGGAGGATGAGGTTGTCCCAGGCCATGCCTCCTGTGGGTTGGAACATTTTCCGAGTTGTACTGTAATAATTAAGTTTGGTCTAGTTCGACCCACAGAGGAGGATGCTTGGCAGTCTTCCCACCCGGAAAATACAGTCCAGCTTGGCCGGGTCAGTAGACTTGGCGTCCGCAAGCATGGATCTGTTTAAACCAGGAAACAGATTACAGTCAACTATACTGTCCTAATTTTGATTGAGAACATAACTGTTCTATCGTGTATACAAATAATTAGCGTGTGGGCTGGCAAGGCAGCATCAAAACCTAGACAGTATAACAACACAGAGAATTACAAATTTCTCTTACCTGCAAATTCCGGCTGAGAATCAAGATGGGCAGGAATTACAGAGGAGGAGGCGCTATTAAAATCACGCACATAAAGAGGGACGCTGTTCTAAGGAACATGGTAATTAAACGACAATATACTTCAATTTTTCACGTCAAATATGACTAGTCAGGAACAGCAATTCTCGACACATAAACAAACCCATCTTAGTTTCCGATCAACCACGTGCTTTCAAAACAAGAATCACGTGATCATCACTACTATTTTTCGGTAAATTAGATCAAAGACTATAAACAAGAGAATCGCCCTCCCACGTGGCTACCACGACGTGATGGAAGAGGCAGGAGGTGATGAGTCGGGGTCAAAACGTCTGACATAATCACGCTCTCCCACACCCCATAGGGCGGTCGAGCCTGAAATTTGAACAGGCGAGTTTATAAGCATCTAACTTGAAAACTGCATCACACTAATTAAAAGATGAGCGGACACAAGAATAAGTAGTTCCGGATTTTAATGTTGATCGGAGACCTGATTTCCCATGGAATGGAGATAAGAGCTGTTATCTTACCTTCTTAAATCTATATTTGCCTTCCTTCTTCGAAGGGAATATACAATTTGACTCCAGGAAAATTAAAGTTCTGAAAAACCATATATGGTAATGACCGATTCACCCAGAAACTTCGGGCGTGGTCATACGCCCTCCTGTGATATCATCAAAAACTATAAAAGGAGGAAAGTGCGCACTGAAATTTCATCTTCCCTCCAAACTCAACACTAAGGAAGATCAGGCATTAGGCCACTTTCATGTCGCAAACCAACTTCTGCTGTTTTCAATTATTATTTTTTTTTTTATATTGGCTCAGGAATGTTATGAAGAGTTAGGGCAAGTTAGGAAAAATTAGTTAGGTGTCTGCAGTTCTGCAAACCAACCAACATATGGAGCTAGTATGTCGGTCGCGGAAGATCTGGCATTATCCAATGGTTCGGAAGATCACACACCGATAGACACTGCCAAGAGATATCCGTGTATGTTAAAACTACATGTGTAAGCAAGAATTATCCAGGAACTCGGATCTGAAACTCCAAGTTAACCAAGATCACTTACTACAGGGAGCCTATTGTTCAGACTGCAGATATTTGTACTCAGCCACCGTCATGACTAAGGTGACGATTCCGCAAACACTCCCTCTGTATCTTCGGATACCAGTTAGCGTAAATAGCCATGCCAAAGTAGGAAGTACTGCGAAAACATTATATTTTAACCAGCCACAGTGCATCTATGGACATTGTTAACATAAACCTAACAACAGGTAAAATGTTAGTCCTCGGGATCGGATCCTATATGATCTGTCCCCATCACACCAGGTGACGGACAGGACACAGATCTCCCTCCATCTCTTCACAGTGACTGGGTGCAGTCTTGGAAACCACCGCGCCCGCATGGGGTCTCCTTATCCCCACCGTAAAAGTATATATGCGCTTATCAAATGCTTTTGTAAATATGTCTTGTCCTAGTGAGATTGTATGTGGTTGTGGTGTGGTAAGCAACGGGATCGTTATATGACTCAGGAGCTGCCACACCATTACATGTCTGCTCGCTGTCTGAGGGGGCTGCTCCGTAAGGTGGCCATATGGAAACCGAGCATTACCGCTAGTCAGGCATGTATTTAAAAGATAGGTAGAACTACCTGCCACTTGCGGCGAAGGCATGAAACTCTCCGGAAATCATCCACCCCATCTTTACGTAATTCAGCGTACATCATGATAGCATACAGTTTCACTAGGTTAACTCACACTACACATTTAGCATATGTTTGAACAAGAGAGTGGCCATTTTTGTCAACACTCTTCCTCTGCTTCGGTGTTGAAGGCATTTTTCTGTGATGGAGATGTGCGTGAGGCACTTTCGTCTTGCAACAATAATATTTTGTTTGGGGTATAATGGTTTATATTAAACCTTATAAGTGACCACACGCTAGGACTCTCCCTTGCAGGGTTACCTCGCGGATTTGAAGATCGGCAAGGTACGTCTGACGAGCCCACATTAAACAAGACACCAACTTAGTTCTATATTTTCTCTCTCATACTACCAAATGAGTTGCATTGTTTGTTTTAGTTATATTATTTTATTAATTATGTCTAACTCCCAAATTGAGTAATGGACCGTCATACCAGTGACACAAACGGCCAGGATGAGGCGGTGTGGTTCAATCTCGGTGGCAATGGTCGCACGCCCCCACTGGAACATTATCTTTCCACCGGCTTTAGAAGTTGGTCTTTGTACATTCCGGAGAGTCGCGAAACATGATCTGTAATCCTGAGAACAAACGCTAGCCAGATAGTCTATGCATTGTGTACATGCGGTGCAGCAGAACAGAATATTCGGATGGACAGACACGTACCCACACTGGATGGTACATTTACGATCTGTGACTTCGCCTCGTGAACCCCTTCATGCTTCATGGCTATATGTCTGTGATGTTCTCCACTAATAATACCTACTGTTCTGCAAGCAGCTGCCGCTGACTTGTCTGAACTCTTCTATATCGCAGATTTCATTCTGCCTTAACTGTTTTGTGCAGCCATATTGGTGTCACATTTGTTTTTCCAAACAACACTACAGCTTCGCTTCACCCGCTCATGCGGTCCCACCACTAAGCAACTTAGTTATGCATTGCCATATATCGCTAGTATATTACTGCACCTAATATATTACCTTAGTTAATGTATTAATATATCTCAAGGGTTGTGCGCGCAGCCCAGCCGTGCCTCCTGCTCTTCTCTCGGTTCAATTCTTGTTGAATCGCTGGCATCTAAGTGCACATCGTAATAGATGCCCACCTGCAGCTACATTACCTACAAACGTATCCGATCACTTCATTCTTGTTTAAGCATCTTTTGTTGGAGCATACACACTATTTGGTACACACTCACTAGTGACACTTCACTCTGACTTAACCACTATTTACACACACTGAAAAGTAGTGGCTCACTCTCTTGTGCCCACCCACCCACCCAGCCGGCCACTCATCCAGCCACCCACCCACCCACCAACCCACACACCCACCCACACACCCACACCAACAAACACACATACACACACACGCACACACGCACGCACGCACGCACACGCGCTGCAGCTCTTGCAACGTTTGGACTCTCAACATTCTTCTCATGCGCACATAGGCTCCCACCATATATAAGGAAATATCAAGATTGCTTAACCGCACTCACTAGCAGTCTTATCGAATAAGCAGACTGCACACTCGATGCCTGTTCACAAATTCCTGCCATCCTTTCATTTGGCTAAAGGGTTAGATAGATAAGAATAATCTCTTCCCGCTCTTTATTGCTTTATATGTTGCATGCTCACTACCACATATGTGTTGCATGATTGTATTCCATACGATTCTACTGAAGTTACTCAATGCTGGCTCCAGGTTGCCGTGTGATTTTATTGACTTTGTTTGGTGCTGACCCACAGCTCTCTTCAGTCGTAAATAGCTACTGCGAAGGGGCAGTACTGTTTCGACGAGTTTTCATGACATAAACTTCATGTGCTTGTTCGAGCACCCCCTGTATTCGTGTCAGTCCCACTAAGTGAGGATATCTTCGCTTTATGAGGCTTAGCGTATCTTGAGTTGGCCTGCCTCTTGTCGCAACTGTCAATAGGGATTTAAGCTCACTTAATCGGGCAATTGAGGCTATCGACAGCCTAGTCTTCTAACTACTAACCTAACAGTGTGTAGTGTTGTTAGGCCAAGAGATCTAAACGCACGCAGCCAGAATAAAATACTTCAATTTCTAGTTTAGAGACACCAAAGCCTACAATCGCCGAACTATAGAAGGACCAATTTCGTGACATCAACAGCAGCATCTACCAACTCCTGCTCTTTCTTCCCTCTTTCGTACTGGTGTGTATGCTAAATTAGGTAGGAAACATTCACTTTCGACTACCATCTGTCGGACATCTAGTCTGATTTCCAGGATAGACCGTCAACACCAACAGACTGCCTGTCCATCTCTTTTCTTTTCTCTCTCTCTCTCTCTCCCTCTCTCACTCTCTCTCTCTTTATCTCTCTCTCTCTCCCTCTCTCTCTCTTTCTCCCTCTCTCTCTCACTCTCTCTCTCTCTCTCTCTCTCTCTCTCTCTCTCTCTATCTCTCACTCCAGTACCTTCATTAAGAAGTATACCTACTGTTAGGATCCCTCTGACTTTCGATATATTTACAGAGAGTGGGAGAACCTCCTAAACTGGCAGACTAGGAAAACACTTATGGATATAAAATAGGGGTAAACTAATAAAGGGGCCTAAAAGAAACTTGCCTGGAAACAAGCCCATTACATGCGTAGGCCTACGTGCCCCATTAGGTTAGTTTAACCATCTTCGTTTCAGAGCCCACTGACGTGGAACGAGCATAACCTCTCCTTACTGTAAATATACATGTATATATATGCAACCGTCACTGCAGTAATCATGATCCCATATTGACACATCGATTCTACAACTAAAGAAAAATAACCTTACCACTCGCGAGAGCGGGGCTGCGTTGATCCAAATGCACACATACGAGTTATCCCAACCTCGTTCTAGATAAGAATGACTTCATCACCCATCTCAGCATAATAATCTAACCCAAGAACCCAACCGCCATTAACCAAATGGGGTCTCATGATGAAGATCCCGACAGCATAATCTAGTTTGACATAGAGAAACAGCCGAGTTTCATTGACATATACGGCCGG